>KK119453.1:0-42093 GCA_000611955.2 Stegodyphus mimosarum
ACCCCAAGAGTCAATATGATTCACTACATTGCGTGAATTAACATGATTCATGACCTGCATGTCAGGGCCATTATTTCACATGAAAAGACCATCTTCCAAAGGAGAAAGTGGCGGAGCATGGCGTTCTTTTTCTATAACATAAATATCTTCATCTGCGTCATTGGGGGGGTGATTGGTATGATATGCGATTCTGATGATATATGGTTTAAATTAGGGGATATTGGTGATGGACTCTGGGGTCGCCAAACAGGAAAATCTATAGGTAAAGGACCAGGTTTGCGTTTAGCCTTAGGAGATCCAATAGGTGAATCTAATAGCCTTTTTTGTCCTCGCATGGGAGAATTTCCTCCACCACCAACAAGATCAATATCAGCTTCATCAACCATCATTCTTTTGTCGATTTTAAAGGGATTACCAAACATATGCTGACGAACAGGAATGGATTCAATTTCTTGTAAAGGTGGTGTGAATCGCTTTAAATATTCTTGACAATTTCCCATTTGACCAACAGGAAGGCTATGCATTTGATCTTCATCTTGAAGTCGGGTATGACTCAAAGAACACTGAAGGAAGTTTGATCTCATTCTGGCAAGCTGATCCAAAATGTTATTCCTAGGAATATCATATACATTTCTATAGCTTTCATGCTTTATTTCTCTGTCTTTAACATATAAAACAAAAAGATTAAAATCATTTAGATCATTTTTCAGAGCTGTAAATCTGTCATTCATAACTAAGTGTGGCGTCAAATTCATTTCAGTGAGTTTAGTGGCTGAGCCAAATGGGCGCTATGGCGCAGGATTGACGCGTATCCCGTCTGATATTGTCTTTTTCGTTCCAACGGTTGACAAATAAGTTTTTCAAATTCAGTTTTAGCCTGATTTTTTAATCTTTTAAGGTAATTTAACACATTGTAACTTAAACAGTTCTCCATAGTGTCATGTACAAGATTTGGAGGTCCCATTTTTTGCAAAGCGCGCTTAAGTGGCGCTGCATAATATAATGGCATGTTTTTTAGGTAATTATCAAACTGTTGTTTCCATTCTCTTGTAGGTTTACATCGATGAATCTTGAATAAATCATCTAGCAGAGGCAATAATACTGGATAATTATATGGCATCACAAACAAATTAACACATGTAAGGCTAGTACTGGCTTTTAAGTATCCAAACGGGTGATCAACTTCACTATTCTTGTAACTATTACTAACAAAAACCTGCCATGCCACTGTTGGCTGCTTTCGAGAAAGAATGTATTGGGTTAGAGGACTAGGTTCAAGTTCATATTTGTCAAATGGAAGATTATCAATAACCTTAGGTTCACTGTTTGCACAGCTAAATTTTACTATAGGATGTGCAGATCTTGGTGGCAAAGCAGGGCTATTTTGATCTGGCCAGAATGACTCAGGTATTGGCCAATGACCAACAGTATATCCTTTCTGAGCAGATCTCTGAACATAAATAAGTTTACGGCAAGACTACCAAGACGTATTATTATTAGATACATATAAGGGAGGACTAATTGTACCGTTTTGATTCAGTGGATTTGGAAGATTAGGATGAACACTCGGTGAGGAAGGCTTGTGGCTAATTTTGTCTTCTATTAAAGATTCTTTAGTAGTAATAGGATGAGGATCTGGTCCAATTTTTTCAAAGTTTATCACTACTCCTCCTTGAAGTTTCTGAACAAGAGATTCTAGGCACTGCATCAACATTCTTTGAGAGATAAAAGCATATGAACGACCTCCAGTTACTTCACACATAGCATCTACAGGTGAATTATCAGGAGTGACGACAGAACTTGGTTCTCTTTCAGCAGGTGGAATGCCCGTTAATCTAAGTACAAGGAAAAACAATCTCTGATTCCATCGAAATGGCTCTTTGGTCAATTCTGAACCCGGTACTGATGAATGCATAGGAAGATTCAGCTCTTCTTGCACACCAAGGGTGGTGGTTAGTTTTCCTCCATCTGTAATCACGATAATAATGGAAGGTTCTAAATAAAAAGGACATCGACCTTGACCATAAGTATCAATGCCAGTCTGCATTCTGTTAATGTTCAGCAAATCAAAAGCATATTTTAGAGCTGCTCCAAGTGTAGTCATTCCTACAGACTGCAGATTTTTTAACTCTGTCATAAATGTAGCTAAACTTTCTTTCCATCCAGCCTTTATGTTCCCAGGAGGATCTCCAAATGTTAAAAGCATATACCTATCTCCTCTACTTGCAGAATCTCTTTGCCTTATCTTAATAAATCTTTCAACAGCATCCTTTCCAACATCTAAGAGAGTAGGTCTAGCACCTAAATAAGTTCGCTGGTTCATAGAAGCGCTTGTGTCGATAATAAACAAAACGATAGTCATTTTATATTAACAAATCGTTTGGCAACTAATTAATTAACAAAGAACAGTAATATATTAGGTCTAATACATTTGCACACCTCTTTATGTGTCAACATCGAAACTCATTAGTCACAAGAAATCTTCACGCGGAGAAAGGTGCAAGACTTTTCCTCTAATATATTTAATTAACTCTAATATATAACTCTATAACTCTAATATATTTAATTAATCGTTAAATAATTGATTTTAATTTAAACTGAAAGTAAATTAATCAATGAAACTTTTCAGAAAAAAATCTACCAAGCGAAACATAACTTGAGAAATGATAGTAATAACAATTTAATTTCATTCCCTTATTTATTAAATTTTTCTTTGAAACATAAATAAAAACACATACGTTTATATGTAAATGATTATGACCTCCTTTATTTGTTTCTACAACTTGACACTTAATGGTGATTTTGATGAAATTTATAGTACTAGAGAGAAGTTAATAGTAATTACCTTCGTCAAAGACTGCAGATGCTCATCGGTCAATCGGAATTCTTCGCTATTTTTCAACTGTAAAGCAAACAAACAAAACTATTCACATATGAAAGTATTCCAAATAAGGGATTATTCTTAGCTCTAAAATTCGTAATTGCGATTATAAAAGTTAATAAAATCTGTACCTTCAAACCTTTGAATAAGATTTACATAATACTGTAAATTTATTAGCTTCATTCATAGACTTCCTGATGTGTTATTCAGATTCGTTTTTAACGGAAATAAAACTAATATAAACTCGGACTTAAAATAACTAAAATCTAGAAATTTTTGCAACGTATTTTAACAACTACATAACTCAAATGTCTTCGCGGGCATCATAAAATTGCTTCAGGAACCGCATTAGGCCAGTTTGAGACCGCTGCTTCACATAATTGTTCAAATATCTTTATCGCTGTTTTTCGTACTTTAACAGAAAAACATTATTACTATTCTTGTTCAGCTTTTGAATACAATAATATATGTTCACTGAATTCTAGGAAACGGTTGACTGCATCGAAAATTCTGTCTGTACCTAGAGATGAGGCCTACTAGCGGGCGAGCGGTAAAGTCGTTGAATACTGGTAATTCTGTCCGGGGGGTTGAATTCCGGCGAACAGGCTAGCTGCATGGGCATTTTCTTGTTTTCCGACGTTAGGAAAATAGCGATTGCGTGCTTTGCCGTAATTAAATAATCTAAACCAAACCATACCTAAATAATATTTTAGGAAATACAACTGAGATCTTATTGTCATAAATGCTGTGAATTATCGTTTAGCGATTTTATTGAATTTGTTAAAAACTAGTTTTAAAACTGTACAGACA
Organism: Stegodyphus mimosarum; assembly: GCA_000611955.2. Lineage (NCBI taxonomy): Eukaryota > Metazoa > Arthropoda > Arachnida > Araneae > Eresidae > Stegodyphus > Stegodyphus mimosarum. The sequence continues at coordinate 3,692 of KK119453.1, forward strand.
CATTACCAATGCACACAGTGTTTATGCACGCGTTCTTGAGACACGAATATTTATTACTAGGTTTCTGCAAGAATGAAAAGTTTGGGAAATTCTTGATTCACCTTTTAACTGTTGAAATTAGCCAAAGTTTGAAGTTTGGCTGAATGATATTACAGTGGCTTACATTTGTTTTCGCACGCATGTGTCTTTAGCACAGAAGGACTATTAATTTCGTTTTGACATTTTACGTTGAAAACTTTACAAGTCAGTTCACTTTTCAAACTGTTGCTACCAAATATTACAGCCCTGTGTTACATTTAAAGAAATTAAATAATGAAGTATCTGCATAAATGTATATATGTTTCTCGCACTGTGATAAAACAATGGTACCTAGAGCCATCAAATTTTGAATAACGTAATCCTCCTCCGAATATGGGCGTCTGGAAACCCAAATTCGGAATTTGAAATTTGTTTTATTATCGATTTCATATTTCGTAACACTTTAACGAATTTTTGATTAAGAAACTCACCGATTTCAAAGCGAGCAATGGCAACACTGTGTCGAAAAAAAAAATTATCTCCAGCGCGTGAGACTGTGTATCGGAAATTCCGAAGATATGCTGATTTAAAAAATATTTTGCGATATTGCTGTTGAATTGAATTTTATGGTTTAAGTGCGAAGAACATGATATTGTATTTAATAAATAAAGGTAACGGAGAAAACGTTAAAAAGACGCCCTATTGGACTTAATGTAAAATCTGAAAGCTTTCAGACATTTTATCCTTTTTTTTTAGTTTTATTTGCAAATATCAGTTACTAAATATTAGCAAACTTTGTTTTTCTTTCACATATACTACTGTTCATCTATTTTAAACCTTGTTATACTACCTGTTTTGAAAAACGGTGCTCAAAAGTCTTTGGTAAATAATAATAATAATTTATTGGAAATGTTCTGAAAATGAATTGGTGTAAGTATTCGGACACTTTCAACGAACAGATTATATTTAATAAAAACATGAAAGTAACGGAATATTCAATATCTCGATGGATGTCCTTTAGTTAAAATTACACATTTCATACACTTTGGTATGGATTCACCTAAGAATCAACTAAGAACTAAGGTATTAATTAACTAAGAATTCAGCTATGAAGTCAAATAACTTTTATGTAAGAATATTCCATTCCTTAGAAGGAACTGATTTTAGTAGATCTTTCGAAGAAGTTTCATATTTCCTTATTCTTTTCTCCAACTCATTCTGTACATATTCCGTAGAATTTAAGTCTGTAAGTCTGGAGAATATGGAGAAGTTTTGATAACTTCAGGACACTTTCATAATAACCACAAGTAAATGTCTAGAGCTTTAAGTTTAGGATCGTTATCCTGGTAGAACGTGAATATATTTTGAATTCCAAATTTTTCTTGCAGATGATTTTCGGATTTTCATTAAGAATATTTTCATAGTTATACTAATATACACTGGTGTGCAAAAATTAAGGACGAGACGGTTTTTTCAATATAATTTTGTACAAAAGCTTTCCAAATCAACACATTTAATACCGTAAGATCCCCAATACGTAAGGAAATGAGTAATGTAAGCAACACTTACTAAAAGAGAAATCAGAGGGATAAAAAGAAGCTTTATTGAAAAAGTAGCATGGAGCGCAATGCGACTGAAGGCCGAAACATCCCTGTGATGGGTGTCCAGCAAGAAACATCCGGTCTTTAATAGGATCTCCCCTGACTGCTAGGCAGGTTTCACATCATTTGTGCATGCTGGATATGTGGTTGTTAATGAGCTGTTGAGACACTGCTGTTCGTTCCTCTTGTAGCACCAATCGCAGTTTCGGAATCGTTACTGGCGATAAGTTACGTGCTGCCACGGGTCTCCCTAGTAAGTTCCGTACATGCTTGACGGGATTTAGATCCAGAGACCTTGCCGACCAATCCATGTGTTCAATATCTTCACTCTCCAACAGCTCTTCGACAGTAACTGTGCGATGAGGTGGAGCGTTGTCGTCCATGAAGAGGAACTGAGGACCCATAGCCCTTGTGAAAAGACGCATGTAAGGAAGAAGAACTTCGTTACAATAGCAGTCCCAGGTGATGAACCTCCTTGGGAGATATGAAGGTCGGTCCGGCTACCAAGCATTATGTCTGCTCGAACAAGAACTTCGCGACCTCCAAAACAGTCCCTTTGGATGATGTTGAAGGGGTTATTGCGTGTTCCCCGCTCTGTCCAGATGTGTATGTGTCTAGAATCGCAACTCAGACTAAATCTGCTCTCATCTGTAAAGAGTACTCGTCCCCATTCATTGTCTCTCCAATTCCGGTGTTCCTGGCACCACAGAGAACGCCTTCTCCGATGGGAGGCGTTAGAGGGGCACACCGTACAGGGCGTCGTTCAAACAGACCACCACCGTGCAGTCTTCTGGCCACTGTAAAACGCGATATCGGTTGTCCAGTCGCCTGTGTCGTGTGTCTAGCGATTTCTTCCGCTGTTTGCCGCCTGTTTCTTCTGGCCTGTAAGGCAATATACCGGTCATCTGCGGGTGTGGTTCCTCGTGGACGACCACTACTAAACCCCCGATAGCTGTTCCTGTAGTTTGAAATTGTCTCCAAAGTCGTGAAACGATGCTGTGAGCAATTCCGAACTCTGCAGCCACACTTGTCACACTGCGGCCTTCCTCCAACTTCCCAATGATTCGACCTCGGGTAAAAGCATCCAGATGTCGTCTAACAGATTGATTATTCGCCATTTCTCGCTGAGGCAGCAACTCGGTGTGATTTTAACTGCTATACGGCGTGCAATCTCTTTGCCAGAAATACTGATCTTACACCGACAACATGCTTTATACTACTCAGGCACTTCCCCATTACGTCTACCTGCATATCTGCGCATGTGCTACCGTACATCACCTTACTTAATCTCCTGATTGGTCTTTCTGTCCGCTCTGCCTCTTCGTTCAGCTGATATGCTAATTTTTTGACTTCGTCCTTAATTTTTGCACACCAGTGTATACCATTTTCGATAAACACTAAATTTCGTATTCTAAAGTCAGAGAAATAACTCGAAACCGTTAAGCTTTTACTCCTGTGCGTAACATTAAGCGATAAGAGCCTTCGAATTTTAGACTTAGTTTGGTTTTTGCCACATAGTAATTCATCTGTTGAATCCAAATACATTAAATTTAGACTTTTCTGCAAAATTTAACATTATTCCAATATTATAAAACTTTATTTAATATAAATTATGGGAACGCCAAGCGTATTTTCATCGTTTTGTTTTTGACGAAGAATTTCCTTCTCAGCCTTGTAACCATGCGCTCTAAAGGTCTACTCTCAGAGCTTCAGGGTTAACTTTTATTGCAAACTGTTCTTCTAATTCTGCTGAACGTTTTGCAGTTCTTATGGTTTTAATACATTAAAAATACTTACACGCTTTACATCAAGGATTACTTGGACATTTCGAATACTTTCACTATTTAAACAAAACGATGAAAATCGTTTGTTTAAATCGTTTGAAGTTTGATACAGAATCGGTTGTTTATTTGCAGTGTCTTTCGAGGTTCATTTCAGATATGGAAATATTAATGTATTTTTCTAAACAAGTAAAAATTTACAAATGCAGACGTATTCTTATGCTGTATTTTTTATTTTAAACAAAATGTCACAACAAAAAACATCATATACCAAAGAATTTCAACAAAATTTTGGAATTTCCGTATTATCATATGAGTTACAGATCAACAAAAATTATTTCATTATAATGCTATGAATTTTGTATTTTGATAGCTAATTTTAGTAGAATTATAATTAAAATTGTTGTATTTTCCCGTTCATTGCAGCGAGAGACATTTTTTAAGAGAAAGCTATGCCGGAAATGTAAAAATACAGGAGCACATGCATTAAACATTGAGTAAAAGTTTATCTCGGTAATTGATATTTAAATTGAATAAATGTAATTGAACACTATGCTAGCTGTAACCGTAGTTTCACTCTTTTTGTAGAAATTCTAAGAAAAAATTCCAGGAGAAAATTTTTTTAGAAATCTCGAACACAGAAATTACTAGAAAGATCTCGTGCGGCCAGTTAAAAATTACTTAAGGCCAAAGAAAGAGCGTCTCAGTTCAGTTGCTCAGTTACTGTTGTTGCGAATTGGTTCCGCGTGAAACTGAGATATCAGGATTAGCTTCCTCTTTACGTTGCGTTGCAATTTAACGCTTTTAGTAGTTTGAAGTATAACTACTGATTATATTGCTTGATATTGTGAACCCTTGTACGAATATCTCCGAGAAATATTCCAGCGTTCTATTATACTTCTTTTAATAAGAATAAATTTTATTAACCCTTTTATCGGTCTTGCGCATTCAATCTCTTACGAACCCGTACGCACGCACAATAAGGAATATTTTGATGATATTTATTTTACAACAAGCAGAATTTAATATAGACAAAAAATAATATATTAGAAAAAAATTTGATGCCTGTGTTTCAATATTTAGTACAAGATCTATGCAAATAAATTTCAAAAATACGATTGTTCGAAAAAAGTGTAAGTGACTTTAATGAAAACTTATTAGAACTTTTGTTTGACAAAAAAAGTGCAGGCTGTCATTTTATAAAGAATTCCAGAACTTTAGAATCAGAATTCCCGTGTGTGCGTCGAACATGCTTCCAGTTACACCACGAAGACATGCAAAAAGGAGAGAGAACATACCTTATAACGTTTTAGTTCTATATTTTCCATTAATATATCTATAACCAAAAAAAGCAAAATATAACCTCCCACTAATTCTAAATAGATTTGATATAATTTTGCAACTTAGAAGATTATCATTAAAACATTGCTACAAATTATAATAGTCTGCATGCTCGCTTCATTTGGTTTTTAAAAAAATGCATTATTATGTTCCTAAGATAGCTACACATTCTAGTTTGATACAAAATATCCGTTGTAGACAAATTATGGGAGATTTAAGACCTCATTAAAATCAAAAGCCTTATTAACAGCAATAATATTAGCTAAATGGGCCTCAGAAGCGTAAGCTGTCATTAAAAATAATTATCACCTTGATGATTTAGTAGCCGATGCAAGATTTGTAATTATAATTCATAAAAAACTACAACTCTGAACGAACATGAGTGAAATATTTCTTAGCGTCTAAATGTCTAATTAAAATCCATACATATGTATGTAATTTGGGAGTGAGGATTTAGTATGGAATGGACACTATATTGAAAATCTAATAACCAAGATTTATTTCGTATTAGGTTATTCGATTAATTTTGTTGTTATTTTGATTGCAATCAATTTTCCAGTAACTAAACAACAAAAATCGGTAGTTTTTTAAATCCTATTAACTTAAGTATTATCCTAAGGCAAAATATTGCCACGGAAATATTTCTTGGAATAGAACTGACATAAAGTGTTAAAAATCCAATCAAGCTTGTCGAGTGTAATCAAACTTTTCTGTTACCCCCTTAAGTAATAAACAGATGAAAACCTTTATGTTTTTTCTTTTAATTTTGTTTATGTCAATGTACGCAGGTGACAAAAAAGATAACTTTGTTCTTTTATGGCAACCCTGTCCATCAAAAGACGAAAGAAACGTGAAAAAAAAACATTCATCGATTAATTTTTATCTATAATTTTAATTTCTCTTTGATAACTTCTGTGTCCATGCTCTTATAAATTGATGAATAACTTCATCTGCCCATCCAAAATATCAACTTAATTTACAGTGGATTAAGATTGTTGCCATTCTGTGAAAAGCAATTTTATTGTTGCAGGAATTTTATAACGCTTTTCATCAAAATGGCAGAAAGATAAAAATAAAAGTTCTCTAAATCGATTAATTTTTATCAATATATTTATTCTCCTTTAATTATTTCTTTTTGCACACTTTTATATAAATTTATTTTGATTTGCTTCGGAATTGAATACCGGAGCATCTTAAGAATATACGAAAGAAGTCTCCAGTCATGTAAAGCTAAACAGCTTTATATGACGTAAACATTTGAGAATGGCATTCTGTGAATAGAAATCTGATTGCTGAAAAATTCCAAGCAATTTTCATGCGAATATCACTTATTTTTGCTTAAATTAAAAATTAATGCAAAGCTAAATGCCAATAAATTAACAAAAGCAAGAGCTTTTACTTTATGGCAACCCTTCACGTCAAACGATAATAGAAAAATAAAAATAATAACATGAATAAATAAAATAAAAAAAATACTATTGGCACGATTAATTTTCATCAATATTTTTTTTTTCTTCTTTGATAATTTCTTTGTCCACCTTCTTATAAATTTATGAATAACTTCACCTGTCCTTGCAAATAGCAACTTAATTTACAGCAGGGGGGAAGCGTTGCCTTTCTGTGAATAGTAGCTTGACTGCTGGAGAAATTCTACACAATTTTAATACGGATATAAATTGTTCTGCTTAAATAAAAAATAATGCATAGCTAAAAACAATAAAAGTATGCACATTGTCTGAAATATCTTCACTACTTTCGACGTTATCGTCCATTATCTTATTTGAATCATCGCACTCAAAAGATGTTCGTCTCAGAAAAAAAATGTGTCATTGGTAAACGGAATTCTTTCTTTTCCCAGCTCTATCTTTTTATTTATCACCGTTTGGCAACAAAGAGCAAGGTCAGTTTTCAAATACTTAGTCAGTGCTTTGGCCTTTAGAGGTTTTATGCTTTTTGCAAAGCTTTTTCGTTTTTTTTCCATCTCGATTTAAGATGGTGGTTTAACTGCAATAAAAGAGACATTTCAAGTTAGCTTCTTTTACTTTTTTTGCCCATTGAACTAAACAAAACTTTCTGAGCATTTCTTAACGATCATCATTTGCATACGCCTCCTTCTAGAAGATGACCAAGTGGAAAGGAAAATAGAATCCTTGATGATACAGACATCAATCACTAATGCTTTGTGATGAAACCAATACTAACAATTTGATAAAGATATCACTCTGTATGATTTCTTATTTTCATTCCTTAACATAAAAGATATATGCAATAAGAATACAGTTTTATGATAGCGGAGTGCATTTCTTAGAAATTATAATGTATGATACAGTACGTGGTTCTTTAGTTGACCTATTGTTGTAATAAATTGCTTGTTGGGTTAGAAGTTGGAGGTTAAAGAAGAATGACAGCTTCATAAACGAAATGTTTCAGAAGAATCAGCAGAACAACATTATTAAAGTGGTGTGTGTTATTCAGAATTCTATGAAACATCTGAATTTTTCCTAATTACCGTATTTTTCGCCGTATAAGATGCACTTTTTCTCCCCAAAATCGGGGGGAAAAAGTGCCTGCGTCTTATACGGCAAATACAAAAGCCCACCATGGCGCCGCTCTGCCTTGGCGCCGTATGAGGCGCCGTCTCTCTTGGCGCCGTCTGAGACCAGGAAGCCCCGCTCTGCCTCGCACTGTATTTGGACGGTCTCTGCCTCGCGCTGCGATTGGCTGAGCGAAGAGGCGCGGGCCTTCGCTCGCTCCCGCGCTGGCTTTGTGCACTTTTTAGAGTCTTGTAAGCCAGCGCGGGAGCGGGTGAAGGCACGCGCCTCTGCGCTCAGCTAATAGCAGTGCGGGAGCAAGCGGATAGCTGTGAGCTGTGATATATGTAGTATGGTATATCTGAATGAAATATATCATATTTCATACCACCCCATCAAGATGTCGAAGCAGAAGAAACTGGCATATAAAGTTGCTTTCAAGCTTAAAGTAATAAAATTTGCTAAGGAGCATGGAAACAGAGCAGCGGAGAGACACTTTTGGCCACCTCCAACTGAGAAAATGATAAGAGAGTGGAGGAAACAGGAGGATCAGCTCCAAAAGTTGAATAAAAGCAAGCACACCTTGCGTGGACCAGCTGCAAGGTGGCCAGAGTTAGAGGTAGAAGTAAAGGAGTGGATCACACGTCACCGGCAAAATGGACTTTCTGTCTCAACAAAAATGATAATCTATGAGGCCAAACGCATTGCTGTGGAGAAAGGCATTCAGGATTTCACCGGATCACCATCGTGGTGCTATAGATTTATGAAGAGATCTGGCCTTTCTATGCGCACCAAAACCAGAATTGCACAAAAAATGCCAAAGGAATACGAATCAAAGATTCTGTCTTTTCATAAGTTTGTTATTGATGCGAGGAAGAAGAATAACTTTGAAATGAGCCAGATTGGGAACATGGATAACTTATCCTGCTGTTAACTTTATACAGTTGATATAAAATATTTTACTACAGAATTTGGTTCATAATCTTTTTTTCTAGATTTGCCTCCTTTAAAATTGGGTGCGTCTTATACGGCGAAAAATACGGTAATTAACTTCGAACCTGATACCAAATCTTATTAACCGAAAGCAGAGGTAAAGTTATTACGACTTTATTACTACGTATTAAACGAACGCTTAATTTTCGGACTTTTGCTGATGCAGCAGACACCTGAGTGTTACTGGGACATATTGAAAAGCTGGCTACGTGGCAACAGACTTAACAAACTTCAGACTTAACATAGCTGGCTACATGAAAACAGACTTAACTAACTCCAACAAAGTAGCTGTTTTTTTTTCTACCATTTAGATATTACCGAGATTATTTAAGATAGTATCTCAATTTAAATAAGTCATAATGAAAATTTACGAGAGTATCTCAATTTAAAGAAGTCATAATGAAAATTTACGAGAGTATCTCAATTTAAAGACAATGATAATTTATGAGAATACCTCAACCTAAATTTGCCAAAAAGACAGTTACTGTTTACGAGAGTATTTCACACTGAATTTGCCATAAACATAATGACCATTTAAGAGAGTATCTCAGTCTAAAATTGTCATAAAAACAGCACCATTTACCAGAGTATCTAATCCGCAATAAAGACATTTATTATGAAAACGAAGAGAAAAAAGTGCATAAACCTGGTCCCTTCGATGAAAGGAAAGTTTCAGTAAGGGATTTATGATTGTCGTGAGATTCTCGTTACAGTTTTAAAAATAAAAAGAGTCAAAGAAAATGTTAATATCCACTAAAGTACTATCAAGAGAAAGGTTTACATCCGATATTTATGGAAAAAATTTCATTTCTTTATCGCAGTGTCTTTTAAAGAGTGAAACTTCATCACAAAGCAACAAGTTATACGGCGAAAAGTACCTCTGCATTCCTTGAAAACCTGAAGACTGATACAGGTATTGCATATATACATTTTCAACGTATTCCTACGGAGTTCACTGAGGCTTTACCTACGGACTATTGTGCGTTTGATCTCTTGAAAAAGAATCTTCTAAGCGCAAACGTATTACATGAGTTCAGGAAAGTAGTGGAAGAGAAATAGAAATCAAAACTTCTGGAAATTTTACAAAAAGTCCTTCTGTCATGAAAATCAGGATGCAGGATTATCATGGAAATCAGGTCCAGGAAAAATGTCAGATCAAAAATTTGAAAAAGTAATATTTTTGATTTAAAAATTAATTAAACGACCCCGAAATCGTTCTAAAAATGTTTAAACATTCTCTGTAGATGACTTCTTAAGAGAAGCTAGCTCATATTCAGGTTAAATGTGGAGAGAGCCGCGAAAACTCCTATATAGCCAGCCGGTTTGACAGGATTTGAATCCGGGGCAAATTTCCAGTGTTCATCGTTCTTTTACTGTTTGACTGGTGTTGGACGTTGCATTGCCAGTGCATGGCGTTTATTAACATATATTCATATGATCCTATAATTAAAGTAGAAATAAAAATAATATTATCAAAATTTTCAAAAAAACTTAAATTAAGCAAAAATAGCTATACCTTTTCATATTGAAATCAAAAGTCCTCGACCATTTGAATGTCCGTTCATTCACGAAATTGTGGTCTTCTAGATTAACTAGAGCTGTGCATCTTGCCTTCAAGAACAGTGTTTCTAATAAATCAAGGAATTTTCAGCATAATTCTTGATGCCTATGTTTGCAATCTTTGAAGGGGATAGCTTTAATTCTAGCAGCAGTTGGCCATGCAAATAAAGCGTAATTTTTTCCCTTTATCCAATGACGGTCACTTGCCTGTTCAGAACTGGCCGCTCCTGAGGCCAGACGTGGTGACCATTTTATTGTGGAGGCACATAATAGGCAGCCACAGTTGCCTCCTATGAAGCCACGGACAGTTAAAACCATGCCTTCCCCTAGCCCTTCAGTACCGCAGTAGTCTGCCACTATACTGTCTGGGCGGGGTAAAGCGTAAGGTAAAGTTAGTAGATGGAGGAAGATAATTATTTTACTTTCAACGGTTAACAGAAGATTTGTCCAGCTACAGAAGAATAGGAATAAATAATTTTTCAGCCTTATCTCTTATATTCCTAAAAATTAACTCTTCGCAATGAAAAACAAACACTCTTTTGACATTCAGCCATTTAAAATGATTTGCTTGATACGTGCATTGTGCAATAAGGAATTTTCCCAGAAATGTAATATGAAAGTAACACCATATGATATATTTTATTAAGAAAGTGATAATTCTTGAATGTATGAGAATGAAAAATTGCATTTGAATTGCAAGTACAGAGCGATCATAATGACACTGCTTTGCTGTCAGTGTCGCAATCTTTGTTCATGTAAACACCTCAGATTCTTTTATTTCTATGAAGTGTTATGTGTAGTATATAGCACATAACAATTATAGTATATAAAATAAAAGTTATTCTACTATTTAATGTTATGATCAAGTTTACACACAGGTCAGCTGCAAGATATTAATAGTTAAGCTTTTGGGTAAGCACAAATTAACTAATCGACACTCAATTTTACTGTAACAGTAAATTAGACTAAGCTATTCTCGTAAATGGTCATTGTCTTTATGGAATCAATTTGTAACACCTATCTGTGGGGCTTAACTAAATTCAGCTAGCCCAAATACAAATTAATCTGGTTATTATTTAATCCCTTGGGTGAAGTTTCACCACTAGAATAAATAAACTCTTAAAGCAAGCAGACAAAGATACACTTTAAATTTATTCTATCTCAGCATTTGTGAAAGATAAACTAAAAATGATGCGACATAATATTACCAGTCACCTAAATCGCAATTCTCCTTAAAACTGCATCGCAAATTCTCCTTAAAACTGCATCTAATTACGCAAATCTAAAATTTGCGTAATTTTGCGTAAATCCAAAATTTGCGATAATAATAATCTTATTATCGCAAATTCTCCTTAAAACTGCATCTAATTACAATATCTAATTTCTTCCGACACAGGCGGCTACAAATTTCACTGATGACTCCTGACAGTGACTCACTATTCTGAACAAGTCAACTTCGAGATTTAGTCTAACGATAGGCAGCGGTTAGATGTTAAGAGATACTCGTAGATTAAACGGCAGACAGTCGACATTAAAACCAAAATTCTCATATATGGTTCTATAGCTGAATGTTAAAATTTCTTGCCACGCAAATCTGCAAAAATTTTGAAACGGGAAAATCTTGACGAAATGAGGCAATAGGACAGATGTAATTCGATAAACTTTATTAGAGAAATTCAAATATAATGCCACAAGTGTGCAAGAAAAATATTCACGAGTGTGCAAGAAAAATATAGACACAGATTTTAGCTTTTGCATTTAATGCGAGTATTAAAGGCAAAAGATTGAAGCATTTAAGTAAGTGCCGATAAAAATCAATCTTCCCTCAGTTGAACAATAACTCACACGGCGACTAAAAATATCGTACAGTTGGTTGACATATCGTACAGTTGGCTACTTCTCCTCGTTTTACACTAAAATAAATAATGTCCTTCTTTATGTGCATCGGAAGAAATCCAAAATCAATGGCTCGCGAATGAAAGATTGTTGGTAGTTGATGGCACGGAAGACCGAATGGCCGAATCATCAAACAGGACACTGTACTTGGGAGAACATTTAAATTTCATTTCACTTGCTACTAACTGCAGAAGTTAAGAACTAGCATAGACATCCTAATCGGAGCATAACAATGTCTTCCTTGTTTGTGGTCTTGCATATTATTATTCACACTTCTTCAGTGATCCATCAGTGAGGATTTTACCATCTCTTCGCGCTCAGTTTCCTGCGACCATTCTTCTCAAATGCAAGCAGTTGAACGACATTATCATTATTCCTTATTGTTTCTGCAACAATTCACGCAACAGTGAAGACTGTGCGTGCGACCTTGAGGATCGGACGGAACAAATTGGGAAACCGCAGACGACGACGACATGCGTTATGTCCGAAATGCTTCCGCGCCCGAACAATCTTCCACTGCCGAATAACAAACGATACGACGACCCTCTCGATGGCACGACCGTATTTGCAAGCTCGGCATCCGTTGTGTGGATGAAGGGTCATGAACTTTTTTTAATTTCCAAACAGCAGTGGTCAAATGGTCTTTCGGATGCAGTGACTTCATTCAGATTCGTGTAAAACACGGCTGCGAAACCGCACGCGAGGTGGTAACGAAAGGGAATTTTTATCTTTCTTTACATTTCATTATTTTGAATGAATAACACTCGAACTAAATACATGCAGCATTGGAATGTCTGTATGATATACAGATTGTTGTTGTTGGCCAAACTACGCTAATGGGCGTCTAGAATGCCAAAAATATTATTTACGTACAAGACCAACACCCTTGATCATATATATGAAGGGTATTGGTCTTATGCAGAATACATCAATGGGCATGCAAGATTGGTTACATATTCAGTACTTTTTTATTACTTAATTTTTAGGTACTAATAAGCAAGCTAAGAACCTATAAAGTAGTAATTTTCAATTCTGTAATCAATAATTTCAGAGCAATTGGCGTATTAATTTAATTGCAAAGTGTGACAAGCCAATGGAAATTTATCATGTTTCCCTATCTCAATAAAAACTTTTAGTAAAAACGGTAAAAAGCGGAAAAATTCTGTCAATAGAGTTACTCATAAGCGTTTGTAGGTTAAGAGGGGAGGAATCCTCATCATTTTGACCACAAGATGAAACGCGAAAAGACAAATCGGGACCTGCCTAACAAGTAAAGCGTTCCTGCTCGTTCGCGGGGAGGTAACAGAGAAAATTCTTGAAGCCGATTACTCGAGAGCATTCGTGTAAATATCGGGCTAAGTATTGCTTAAGCAGTTATCTCAAAGTGGCCGCCCTCGAAGCAGTTTTATGTGGATTGCGAAGATATTTCAAATTACATATTTGTTTCAGATATGATGGTGCAAAGATTTCAAGACTTTAGTTACTTAAAGGTCCAACTTTACGTTATTTTCATTTCATTTTAATGCTACCTAAAAACGAACACGATGAATAATGCACCAGAAAATCAATAAATAGACCAAATTAATTTACAGTGTGATATAAATCTTATTCAAATATTTGAAGACAAATATTTATTGGCTTTTATTCATATTCGTCAATAAATAAATAAGCTCAGTTTTTAACTTTTACACTAAGCATTATCGGTTTATAACCTTTACACTAAGCATGTGTTACATAATAATACATTTATGTATGAACAGCCTTTTTTCACAAATAGAAGTAAATAAGAAAAGAAACCGATTGATCAATGAGCATTTTCAGTATGTGATGAAAAAAAAAATTCCAGTAATTTCTCTCCAAGATTACAAACTTAATTAAAACCTCATCAAGTGTCAAGATGTTGTAAGAAATAAAAAAACTATATAATTGTGTAAATAAAAACACATGTATTTTTATTTGTGCGCCCAAGAAAAGTTTAATAAATAAGAGAAAGAGACTGTGTTGTCATTATTTATTCTCAAGTTCTATCCTACATGGTAAATTTTCTCTGAAAACTTAGAAAATGTTCATAATTTGTTTATTTCTAATTTAAGTTGTTTAATGATTCATCAAGCATTTTAGAATTATTTAAAAGAAATATCAGTCTGAAAATTTAATATATAGATGTCAATATACGCGTTAATAACAAAGAGTAACCAGCAAAAATGTCTTGCAGGTGCAAACTTTATCAGATAGAAAAAAAAATATAAATTGGAATTTTTTCCTTTGCGATATTAATATAATAGTTTATATATGTTTTGATAAATATTTCGTAAACGAAATTTAAAATAATTTTTATTTGCTAAAACATATTCTGGCCTATCAGTTGTTTTCATATCGGCCCGTATGTAATCTGATTTGAGGCCACTGACTTAAACTGCAACAATCGGATACAATAAAAAAAATCTGATGTGTACACCCATGACTTCTTTGTACAGAATATTAAATTATACTTAATTTTCCTGCATTTCAATTAAACATATTTAATTAACAGTTAACGAATTTTGAATTAAATCTACGTCGTCGATAGAGCATAAACCACAATAGAAAAAAATACACTCTTTAAAGTTCACTATATTTATTTAGCATAACCACACTTCGACGCTAGGTTCATTTAACAGCGTTACATCTCATTCATTTTATAACTCAGAGTGAAAAAAAATTACAGCATCTAAAAAATTACCAGAAGTTTTAGTAAAATACTATAATAAATCTAAAACGATGTATTAAAGAAATTAAACAAATAAAAGACAAGCAGTTTTTCACAGATGATTCAGCGCCACTTACCTGACGCGCATGAGCTACTTATTAATTCAGTTCCGACTTCGCAGTAAGGCAAAAATACATAAAAATTGAAAATATTTTCATTAAAAATTGAGAGATATGGAAAAACATAAAACAACAAGTACAGTTAAAACAATTAAAAAAAAACAATTTTTAGAATTAAAATTACAATTTGTACGCGAAAGCCAGTTAATAAATTATAATTCCAGAATGAATCAAGCATAATTTAATTAGTAATAATAAAAGAAGACGTTACTCTTGTTGCGAAGCTCAGTTTCTTTAGTTTGACAACAAACCCACTATTCTGTTAAGCTTCAAATGTAAACAGATATGGTCGCCATCATAACCAAAAATTAGGCTTAGCCGCACTTAAAAAACTTTCAAATTGCTGATAATTCCACAGTCATTGCATGCGGGTTAACTAAGGGCATACAAATCTTAACCGAAAGATGTTTCAAGATTTCACAAGATAATTCAATCATTTTTAAAGCAAAAAATGCACAATTTACAAGCTTATAAGAATAAAGAAACTGAGCTCACTGAGCCGAGTAGCAGAGTGAATATATATATATAGACATACATATATTTATATACTTTTGGTGAGGCCGGTTGCAACCAAAATGCGAGGTCCACATCTACATGTTATAGCAGTCCTATATACAAAATTTCAAAGTTCTGAGGCAACTCGTTTTTGAGTTATACGAAATACATACATACATACGTATGTACGCACAGACGCCACGAAAAAATCTCTTCAGAATCCATTTTAAATCAGTTTTATAATTATTTGGGGGGAAAGGAGTCCTTTATTCTGCTCTTACGTACGGATGTCACTGAAAATCATCGTTAAATTGCATTCGATAGCGGTCAAAATAGGTATTTTCGTTGAAATATGTTACCCGAAATTTTTCGTGATTACAATACTTCCTTTTTACTTCGTACAAGGAAGTAAAAAAGATAGGAAAAAAATTTTACATCATTTATTATTCCAGACGTTACTGAAAATAATGAACTGTATTTTTATAAGCATTGAATTCATTTTAATATATTAAATTTTTACATATTACTTATATAAATAAAATGCACCGGATAGTAAAATTTAGGAAGGTTTAATAGCAGCAACATTCTACAGTTAAAGCGCATAGAATTCCTTTTATGCAACAACTAAAGATCGAAAAAAAAGTAAACGTAATCTTTTATTACAACTATATGCTACGCAATACAAAGTACCATGGTTTTACGCATTTATTTTTTTTAAATTTATGCTTTTGAATTACGTTACAGAAGATCATTAATATACGAAATGGCAGATAAGGTTACTAAAACCGTTTTCAGATGTTGCGTTTTAAGACACCGTTATGTATAACACTTCTCTAATTTTTGAATATTTTTCATTCTATTGTCGTGATACCGTATTCTTACTAGTGGAATTTTAAGTAGGATGTATAATGATTTACTCTGTGGATAAAATTTAAGCGATTAGAATACGGCGGCAGGATCATAAAATGAGATGGAATGAATGTTAAATTATGCTTCCTAATTATTCAAACATTTTTACGGTCAAATCAAAAGTCGCATATTGTAATAAAATTCGCATAAACAATTTCTGCTCTTTTTTCACAGCTGATGAAAATAGGCAACTAAGATTCGTAAAAAAAGTTGGGGAAGGGGAATAAAATGTATTTTCTTGAATCACATGCAGCTAATGCTTTTATTTTGTAGCGCAATGGAATCAAGAAAGTCGAGACTGTGAAACAGGTTTCGTCGTAGAAGTTATTAAAGATAAATTTGGATCATCCATTTGCTAGTTAGGCCATAAAGACGCATTTGTAGTTTCCCTGCGAACTAAAAACTGCTTCTGTTAGGTATTAAATTTCTCTTTTCTTTCTTTTTCAGTACTTATTAACCTGTCTGTCACTTACCGAATTTGTTTTCGAATGGCGTACCGTATTACCTCACGCATCTCCCCCCTTTTTAACTAATTTTATCGTTCAAAATTCGAGAGAGAAATTAGGCAAGTGATTTAATTTCCGAAGGACGCGAAAAAATAGAACATAAAAAATTAAACGAAGTCGTGGATAAATTACTGGTAAATTTCACAATATTATTTCTTTAAAAGAAACCTACATTTCAATAAGAATACATAACAGTGTTACCATTACACTATCTGATGGACCTGATAGTAATTGTACCAGGCTCAGTTACCTTGTAAAGCCCCAGAGGCACCTCACATTAATAGTTCTGATTGCATTTCCCTAGACGAACATTCGAGGAATGAAAGAAAAGGGAGGCGAAGGAAAGACCCGAATTTATGAAGATCGAGCATATCATCATTTAATAGAAGTAAGGTAAAATCACATGTTTGGAAAGTTTCCTAAGAGTGAGAAAACTGCTACGTCTGGGTAGCTTAACGAAGAATCTGCACAGAATATGTTTCAAATAATAAATGCAAGGGAAAACAAAATATCTGAAATGCTAATACAAATTGAATACGCTGAGTAAAAATACAGTTATGAGTAGCATACAGTTTACTAATAAACTAACTCTCAGACGGAAGGACTATGTATATCAGAAGAAGGAGGAAATTATGTGAATATTAAAAAAAATAGAAACTAGAGCTAAAAGGCTGGGATGGGGAAATGCACGATAACAGTATTTAAAATCTGCTTGAATAGCTACGCTTCGATAAGCCGTAATTGAATGGATTCGGTTAGTTGATTATGGCAAGGCACATTAGGGCTGTATTACAAAATGATTATGTACAAAAGGCTAGATTTTCATACAGTTCTTCATTTAGATAAGCGGACTGCACGACCAGCATAAGAAACTGATTAACAAAATTCACGTACTCAACAACAATATGTGAAAGCACAGCTGTTGTTTTGCTCTTCACCAAGCATTCAGTTATGAAGCAAAATATTTATCCGTAATGGCGGCAACGAAGCATTCAATCTTATAAATAGTTCTTGTTTTCCTGCGATATTTTATATTTAGTAAAAGAAATCAAATAAAGGTAGTTAAGTTCTATAATCTAACAAGAGAATCTTTTGTAATTCTAGTTAATCATACCTTGCCTGTTATGGAGAAATATAAAATAATTGAAAAGTAATAATATTGTGAGGTTTCACCCTTTTATTTCACAGTTCAATGGGAGGAACATTGTACACCGATAAGCGAATAATCGTTTGCGTGTGTGAGCTGAGACGTAAGACTCAAGAAGGGTTAATTACCCTTTATTTCTCGAAATAAGAGTTAACACAGTCGGCTCCTATCTCAGAGCGTACAGCAAAGCCTCCAGTTGGGTTTGAACTCAAATTAATAAGAATTAAAACTTAACTAATGCTTAACTAAAAGGTATAGCCGAAGCCATCAGGATTCTAAGCAGTTGGCTCCTAAATCTCAATTAAGTAGGCGAAGCTATCAAGGGCATGAAGTACGGCCGAGCGTAGTAATAGCTTAGAGAGAGACGTAGCCGAAAGGCAAACGCGTGCTAGTCAGAAACTCTGCCTCTTTAACGAAGTCAGTGAAACATCGACTTGAATACTGCTCTTACTTATTTGCATTAAACGCGTTTCTGAAAATGCATTCTGGTAGGAAATTATAAGCTGAAGCTAGAAGAGATAGGAAAGGTGTGTAAAATAACTGTTATAAAATTAGGATAAACCTTACAGCGTAAATACTCACTGTTCAAAGCGTTTTATTCAATTTACAATCTGATTCATTCAATAGGACGTTGCCATTCCGAAAGAACAAAATCTAGATAAAAAATCAGATTACTATTAAAAGCAATCGCCATCTGCATGATAAAGAGAACGGTTTAGTTTCTATAATTCATACAAGGAACGTTGACAATCACTTCACAATTTATGATTTATATGGCTACAACGCATCACTTATCAAAAAATAAAGGCTGCAAATCAATAACAGAAATATTCGGCAGATTTATAGCAACTGCACGCAGTTTTCAATCAGGTAAAGATGGCACTAATTTACAAAAAAGAATTTATTACTTTATTGTCTGATCTTTAGATAAAGTTCTTCGTGTTATTACATCACAAAGAGGCAAACAGTTTCCCTCTTTTTTTTTAACACCTTGTTTTCGAAAGGAAAGAAAGTGATTCTCTGTATACCATAGCAATATTTTTAGGAAACTAACCTTCATTATTGATAAAACAGCAAAAACAGCCAACAAATGCATTCAGTTTTTGGAACAACAAATCATTTTGTGCTTCAAATTTGGGATAATTAATCTTCTCCATAGCACCTTTAAAGGACGTAATTTCTAAAATTAGAAGTGCCGCAGCCCTATGGAAGACCATCAGGAAAGAGGAACAAGGATAAATAATAAATAAATAAAATGACTAATAAAGTCATTAATAATTAAAAAATTAAATATTAGCGTAATTAAGTAATTAATGATTAAAGTAATGAAAGAGTTTAAATTACTTTAATAATTAATTACTAGAGATTATAGTTAAAATTTAATAAAATGCGAAGATCTAAGTTAAAATTTAATACGAGTTTCTTACTATAATTCCCCCATATAGGCCTTAGTCCAGGTGGGCTATTAGTCACCAAACCTTGAAACACCTTTCAAATTGTAGTCACCAAATATTATATTTAAAGAAATTAAATAATGAAGAATCTACACGAATGTCTGTAGGTTCTTCGCATTGTGAAAAAAAAAAGGTATCTTAAGTCATCAAAGTTTGAATAATATAGTCCTCCACTCGAACATGGTCCACTCGGAAACCCGAACTTGTTTCATTGTCTATTTCATATTTTATGAAACTTTTGACAAATTTCAACTAAAAAACTCCAAAATTTTAAAGTGAGCAGTGGCAACATTGTAAGGAAAAGAACATTTTTATTTCTATCACGCGGTACTATCTATCGGAAATTCTAAAGATTTGCTGTTTTTAAATATGTTTAGCACAATGTGGCGTTAGCCCAAATGCTCTCAAAACGTGTATGCGTCTTTAAAATAAAAAAAAAAAGCCCGTTTGGGCATAATATAAAATCTGAAAGCTTTCAGGTTTTTTTTTATTACTAATAATAAAATTTTCGAGATTAAGTTTCTATTCAATTTGATGTTTAGTTACATAAACGAAGTGTCGAAATCTTCTTACTTAGGGCTCCGGTGCGCTTCGACTAGAATTATGATTTATTCTTCAAAACTGATTAGTACCGGAGCCGGGCTCCGGTTCAGTTCAATTTCTGATAGCACCTAAAAAAATCTAATGTGTACACCACATGACTTCCTGTACAGAATATTAAATTATACGCATTTTGTATTTCATTGAACTTAATGGATTAAATTAAATCTTTAGAGTTACTCATTAATAGAATAAATTAACTATATTTGTTTACCACAGCGGCACTCTGGCGCTAGCTTCACTTAACAATGTTACAACTCATTCTTTTTGTAACTCATTATAACACACAGAAATCGTGTATATCATCTGGAACATTACCTAATTGTTGCCAAATCTTCTATTCAAGTACTATAATATATCTAAAAGGATGTGCAAAAGAAATTAAACAAAAAAAGGGGGGGAGGGAAGAAAGAAAGTTTTTCACAAATGATTCAGTATTTCTCATTCAATTAATTCAGTTCTCACTTCGTGACAAGGCAAACATACATAAAAACTCAAAATATCAATGTTAAAAATGACGAAGTAAATCTTAAACACTTATGTCTTCGACTAATTTCCAGAATGAATTAAGCATGATTTAATTCGTAATAATAAAAGAAGGCATTATCTTTGTTGTTGTGAAGCTCAGTTTCTCTAGAATGGCAATAAATCCAATATTCTCCTAAGTTTCAAATGTAAACAAATATGTCCGCCATGAGAAAAATTATTAGGCTTAGCCGCACTTAAACAACTTTTAAATTGTTGATAATTCTACAAATCTTGCATGCAGATTTACTAAAGGCATAAAAACTTTAACCGGAAGATAACAACTACCTGTGGTCAGCGAGTTTACCACTCGGCCGCTGGTGGGCCGATATTAGAGAATGAAATTACTGTCCATTTTTCACTGCCTATTACTGAACAGAATTCGACAGTATTCAACCAAATGTATTAAAAACTACTATAAAAATTTCTAGATAGACGATCAATACTTTATGTTGGATTAAATGCATCTCAAAATTATCTTGGTAAGATAATCGCATGAAATTATCATTACCTATGCAAATTTTACGCTCAAAATGACTTTTTATACTTAATTTGATAAAGAAAAATAAATGTTCTATTAATTAGAAATTTCGCAACTCAGGGGTCTTTATAAAATGTCAGATATTACCTTTAGGAGCACTTAAACTTCCAGCTTTTAAATTGTTTTCATAGCATTTTTTTTAATCTTATTTTAAGAAAATAATTAAAAGTAATGCGTAAAGTTTTAGCAAAGGAACTGAATAATATAATCGCTTTTTTGAAATAACTTGTAATATATTATGGTGCAGTTTAAATAGGAAAGCCTCACATGCCCTTTGTTTAACATGCAGGATTTTCATAATTAAACACTTTTAAGGCCTAATAAATTGTATTAGATCTAATGCATTCCGAAACTCCTATTATAGAAACTGAACAACTGAAAACAGAATGTTATATTTAAAACGCCTTAATTCTGTAAGCCTCTGAAAATAGTAAAGGAAATATTAAAATATTGGTAGGTATTTCCTCCCTTTTCCTTACTAATTTAACGGCTTGAAAATAGAGATGGGAAAACATACGCTATTTCTGAAGAGGCGGTTTCAGTGATAAACATAGCATATCAAAATGAACACATTAAAGGCACACTACTACTAGTATATTATGAACTTCAAAGAACTCAAAAATTTCAGTAATATTCTTTTTACTTACACAAATACTTTCTTTTTATGCATAGATTTTATATTGTTATCATAAATCGGAAGTTTCTGAATTTCATGCTTAAAAGGCTGATGCGTATATGACCATATGACTTCCCCGTGTACGGCCTATTAAATTATGTACTTTTTTTTTCTACATTTCATTTAAACTTGTTTCCTCCGAATTTCATTAGAGACATATTTCTCATTCAATCTATTCAGTTTTCATTTCACGGCAGATAAGAATACATAAAAGTTCAAAACGTCTTCATTAGAAATTATAAAACACAGAAAAACTTAAGATATCCCATACAATTAAAAACAGTGAAAAAAATTTACAATTAAAATTACAGTTTTATGCAAAAACAAGCAATTCGCTCAACGCACATAAAGACAAAAGTTTCGATGCACAAAAACGAACGTTAACGTTTGCTCCCAGTGGACGAAAAGACACTGAAGTTAGTGCACAAATTGACTTAATTCACTATTCTCCTAAGAAATTCAAATGTAAACAAATATCGGTCTCGTTAGGCCCAGCGCCACTTAAACTGTTGATAAATCTACAACTATTGTGTGCAGATTAACTAAAGACATGGAACCCGTTAACCGGAATATAAGAACAACAAAATTCAATCACTTAAAGCAAAAATTCACAATTCACTATCATATAAGAATAAGAACGCAGAGTTCACTGAACCAGGTAGAGTCATCATGAGTTAAATGCATTGAATTTTAAATTCAACGTCAGCTACCATCGTATAGAATTTGTTTGGTTCAGTGACTAACTGCGAAGTGATGAAATTGCAGACGCTTTGATAGCATTTCACTTAAATCATTATTAATCTCTTTGTAGGATCTAGAATCATTAAAGGGAAACGGTATTAAGAAAGGTACACTTTATACTAAGGTATCTGACCTTGAAATGACGCGTCCCAATCTGGTAAAGTATGAACGACATTTACGAGACAAATCGGAATGGCATTTCAGCTATCAAATTCCGTTCTATTATACTTAAATTTCACAGGTGATGAAGAACAAAAGCTTCGAGAACTCAAAACAAATCACATAAACTAAAAGTCATGCATAAAAGATTGAATTACATATTCTTAAACTGGCGCTAAATGTTACGCTTACTTTTTTTGCCCCTTACAAAATATATAGACATGGGTAATTATAGTAACTCACGACGATTAACCTATGGTGGATTAAACGGATCTGGTCTAAAAAAAGTGAACTCTTTGCGAAACGATTGAAAAATTACTGTAAGAAAACTTCAGGGTAAACCAAAACTGTCTACGGGAAACGTTAAATGCGGGGGGGGGGGAAGTGCGTGTGATAACATAAGGCTTAGCAAGTTACGTAATAAGGTTTGAGACTTGTGTTTACCCGCAACAATAAGTCATAATTTAATTGTTCGGAATCCGGAATATATAAATTTAAAAAAAAAGAATATACTAAAGTTAAATTAAATTTAAATAATTCTCTTGCACCATTGCTGCAAGGAATGAAATTTGAATTTAACAAAATTTCTATTCGTAAAAAGCAATTTAAAGTAAAAAATTAATTATAGAAATAGGTTTAAAAGAAATTATAAGTAATTTATGTTGCTGCAAACTAATCTACAATATCATTTAAATTCTGAGAACATAAGTAAATCAATTGCAAGTATAAAATATAAAATTGTAATTAATTTTTTTTAAATCCTAAAAAAAAAAAATGCATAACTGAATGATTGTTGAGCTGGCAGAAGACAGACTTATCAAGGGGAAGTTGCCTTCAAACCTAACTCTTCAATTATTCAATTCGTGTTTCGTCATTTATGTAGGCAAGTGTAAAATTCAAAACCAAAAGTAAATCCAAATGATGTGACCTACCAAAAGCAATTCAAACGAGTGGAACTTTTAGAAAAGAAAAAATCAAAGCCAATACAAAACAATACCCTTTATAAAACCAATTTAATTTAGAAACTCTTGCCCACAAAAACTTCCCCGATACGAATATGCATATAAACAAAAAAAGATACAGATATTATTAACATACAAAAAATAAACTAGAAACTAAATTAAATAATACTAAAATAATATAATAAAGGCAAGTAAAAAGTAAGTTTGAAATTAAATTAATTAATTTACCATTATTTCTATTGGAGTGTGGACAAGAAGCAGCATGTCAAATTAAGTGATGTAAAGTAGTGTTTCTTCTATTTATAAAAGAGGGTAGTAAAAGGTAAAGTTGAGTGATAAGCTGCTGTAAGAACCATTTAAACAAAAAAAAAATTATTTAAAATTATTCTGCAAACTATATGTAATGTAAAAGGTGTGTTCTGTAGCTAAAACCGTTTTTAAATCTAACTGTGTAGTAATATAAAAATGTGTAAAGGCAAACTATTGTAATTAAATTGCTTTTTATGAATAGAGTTTTTGTTAAATTTAAATTAAAAAAAAGTTTTAATCGGTTTTGTTACGCTAGTTTAAAATAAATTATATAACTAAATTATCTTGCTAATATTATTCTAACTTAGTTTCTTCACTTCTAACGATGCTTATTTTTCTGTTACTTATAAAGTGTTCTTATTGTTTTAAACGCTGATTTAATTTAGGAAACCAAACAAAATTAGCCATCACGTTAAATTGCCTGAAAATATAGGTATACGAGTAACAGCATTTTTCTCTTAATACGGCCACTGCAAGTGCCGGATGTGGTGGAAGCACTTAGCTGCTTTGATGATCTTTTTTCATGTGAAGCTTCCCTGGAACTTTACAAAGTAATTAAACAGGAGTGCGACTTGTCCGACTCAGTTAACTTTATTGAACATGTAGTTTCTTTTCAAGAAATAATTTTGTAATACTTAATAGTAGTTTATCCATGTTTCTTATGCTGTTACTGCAACTTCAATCTTCGGAAATTAAACTACTCGTATAATTTTCCCTTTTCGATTTTCAAAAGTTTAAGTTACTTAAAAAAAGGAGGAGGAATGAGCAAGGGAATAAGGTATTTAGTATGTGACTTAAATAACAGTTCATCTAATGTTTCGGCTCCAGACAAATAAGAAGGGAAAAGAATCATTAGAATGGGCAGAACATAAAAACCTTTTGCTTCTGTGTAATTATTTTTATGTTATAAAAAGGCGGCAAATATAGTTACTACCTTCAAAAATTATTTCAATTTTCCATAGCAATTAGGGTTTTGAAGTCATTGCATGATTAAAATGCTCTAACGTTGTATACGTATTTCTTTGACAACGAATTTTATATTCCTATCTATGAAGAGCTGTTTATATTTATGTGACATATAATCAGAACTCATGCGATATATAATAGAACATCTTGTGAAAATGAGATCAAATTATAGTACATTCTTTTCGTTCTTACTTTCTTTCCATGCATGACATACTATTTCAAGTCACGGGAATAAAGGACGAGTCATAAAAGAGTATATGAGGTCGTAAAATTAATTTACATCATGTAAAAAATTAGGAGCTTTCAATAACCGTACACAGAATGAAAAAAAATTATAAGATAATGGTATGGCTATTAAAAACATTAAAAGTGTCCGACACTGGGGAAAAATCAAATGAGAGCGTGATCCCCATATTTTAGAGATAGAAACTGAGGCAATAAATTTAACATCATATTACGCCCATATTCGGGGGGCGGGGAACGTACGTTATTCAAAGTTGGATGGCTTTAGGTACCGTTGTTTTATCTCAATGCGAGAAACATATGTACATTTATGCAGATTCTTCATTATTTAATTTCTTTAAATGTAATAGAGGGCGATAATGTTTGGTGGCAATAATTTGAAAAGTGAAACGGGCATTTATATTGCATCAACGCTAAATGCCAAAACGAAAACTATAGTCTTTTAGGGACAAAGCCCCTTTGGGCTAAAAAGAAAGTTGTGAAATGTTTAAACAGATTCAAAGAAATTTGTTGTTGAAATTCAGATTATTATCAAGACCTTGCAAGATCTTAATATCGACATTTATTCTGCTTTACATTCATTTACATTATAGAAATTTTGGAAATGAGAGGGCTGATGCCCTAAAAGGTATTTCTCCCGCCTTCTTAGAATACCTTCGTGGTGTAATGGTCAGCACACTCGGCGCCTAAACGAGAGGTCCGTGGATCAGCCGGCGAGGGCATTGCTCATTTTTCGTCTTTATTGCTTTAAAAAAATACCTAATGTCTCTACAGTGGCGTCCGAACTAAAAAAGATGGTGAATGATGATTCTTCACCATCAGTATTTGGAGATTGGGATTCCTAATCCCCAGTCGCTCTTTAAAAGGAAGAATATATAAGGTATTTCTCCCGCCTTCTTTGTGGTGTAATGGTCAGTACACTCGGCGCGTATTCGAGAAGTCCGAGGTTCGAGTCCCGGCGAGAACATTCCACATTTTTCATGTTTCCTGCTTCGAAATAACCTAATGCCTCTGCAGCCCTAGGAAAGCTAGCCACGAAACTTCACATTGATTTAAATCTACGTGTTCCTATTTCTCAGTGAAAGCACTTTTATAGAAATAATACTATCGGTTAGAACACAGAATATCTGGCCTCACCAAGAGCACAATAGTCCAAAAGGCTTTTTCCTACAATTTTTTGCAGAATAAAAATTGATAAGCGTCCAACAGACTTTCAGTGTAATTCAATTTTTTACTTGACATAACAATTTTAAGAGATATTTAAAGCGATCTGGACTTCTCTCAAGTGCTTTGTACAACTTCGGGAATGGCGATGAAGAAGAAAAGCATATTCTTCTTGAATGCGTTCATGCATCCAGCATAAGAAGATACTTCAGGCAATTTTGACGCGCCTGTCTGTACCTTGGCCACCAGTTTTTTCTGAAATTTTTCGGATTAAAGAGACAACTTCTTTTTGGGATTTCATTCTCAGATTAGATTATCCACCTCTCTTTATTTTAGTACCTTTTAGTCTAAAAGGGCGTTAGCCCAAATGGGCTATTAGTCTTGAAACGGGATTTTTCGTACTCCATGACATACGGCGAATCAGTTTTCAAATTGTTGTCAACAAACATTATCGCCGTGGATTCTTTTAAAGAAATTAAATAACGAAGAATCTGCATGTAATATGTATGTTTCTTGCATAGTAAAAACACGACGGTAAGTAGGACCATCAAATTTTGAATAACGTAGTCCTCCACCCGAATATGTACACCTGGAAGCCCGAATTTTCAATTTTATATTTCATATTTTGTAAAATTTTAATGAATTTTTAACAAACTCAACGATTTGAAAGCGAGTAGTGGCAATACTGTACGGATTAAAACATTGTTATCTCCACCCCAAAACTGTCTATCGGAAATTCTAAGGATCTGCTGCTTTAAAATATTTTGCGATTTTGTTATTCAACTGAATTTTACGCGGCGTGCGAAGAACATGATAGTGTGATACGTAAGTGCGAAGAACATGATATTTCATTGATGAATTAACAAACAAAACGTTATTAATAAAAACAGAAAAATAATAATTGTTGTTTTTTTGAAATTCATGTTCATTAAAAGATCTTGAGTGTTAAACGCAGTAGTACGTGTAGAACCGAGGTTCTCTGATGCAGAAGTACAAACTGCACTAAATTGAAAACATAAGATTTTAATCAGCTGCTTTCCTTAAGTTTAACAAAATAGATGAACATATTGTGTCAGACTTTGACATATTAACGAACTCATACGATGGATAACAAACAGATGTACTTGATAGGTACAACAGGATTTGATGCCTGCTTAACAGTTCATTCGGACAGGCAGGTACTTGGCGATGTAGAACAATAATCTCGAATGCTTAGCTAGATTCTTATCTCCACTGTGCTGTTCCCCTTTAGGATTCCATGTGTCACCTTGCTACGCTCGAGAACATCATGGCTACTGGCCACGTCGGCAGACATCATCAGATAAGCGTAGTAGACATCAGAATCGGGAAGACAGACTATCTGTTCATTTCTTCACGTCTCCTCCTCAGCAGGACCATCCGCAGAAATATATAGTTCTCCTTTTCTGCTCAGCGCAATCGCGAACGGGAGAAATGCAAATTTCTATACCTAACAATAATAAAGATAAAAAGGCAAAAAGGAACGGATTAGCAGGACTGACTGTAACAGCAATCTGGTAAACTGCAAACACAGCGAGAGCGTAAAAAAATTAACAAACTCTTTTACGACCGTTAAAATCTGAGCCCTTTCAGATTCTTATACAATCGTAGCGTACGCTTAGAGTTTTAAATTTATTTTATATATTATTATTAATTTTTTTAATAACTTTCGCCCTTTGCAGTGCTATTGCACATTTGTTAATTTATTTTGTTAGTAATATAAAAGACTTGTATAAGCCTCCTGGGAATTAGACACGAAGAGTGGAAATTAGAGTTAACAAAAAATTTTTTAATAAAATGTGTTTTTTGATGCATTGTTAGCTATTATTTCATACTGGTACTTGATGTCATAATAAGGGAACTTTAAAATCCTTGACAAGCAATGCCACAAGTACGGCCTACAGTATTTTTCATGACGTCTGTATGAAAGTACATATCGCTTCATGTATGAAAATTATTGTGCACATGTATCGCGCATTCTGAAATATGTCCAAAAAATTAAAGCAATATATTAAATGTACATAAATCTAGGTATAAAATAGTAGGGGCATTATGGCCTAAAAAAGTGCCTCTTTCTCATGGCAGTTTTCGAATATTTGGGCATTCTTTAGCGAAAACCCGAGCCGATTAGAGAGTTAAAATACAGTTCGTCTTAGTAAAAATAAATATAAAAATGTGTATTTGTCTATCGTCAAATTGTCAACGTGGCGTATTTTCCTTCATACGCATTTTGTCTTATCATTCTTTCTTTTTTTAAGTTTTACAATAAGCATTGAACTATTAATGTAATTTTCCTATATTTCAAGGTTTTTCATTTCTTCAGATGGCCATCCATATGCTCTTCTTCTATTTCAGTTGTCATCTTATTACTTTAAAAAGATAGTTTAGCATTCCCATTTTAACAAAAAGATTCCTTTTTTGAGGCAATGCAGTTTAAAATACATAAATATTAATCAAATACGTCATATTTCAATAAATTACGCTCACATTCATCTGATTGCAGTGGAAAGCAAAAGTATAAATAATGAGTGAATATTAATTATTATTAGCCCTTCGGAATCCAAATACGAGTAGGATTTGAAGGCACATATATTTGCATAATGTAAAAATAGAATCTGTTTCAAAAGTTCATAAAGTCGCAACAGGGGCATTGTGGAATTCGATTCGGCAGTTATCTATAGCTGAGTATTTATATCGTTACGTTTTTTTTCCTTCTTAACACGTACGCTGAGGATTTGCGGATTTGGTGTGAATAACGACACCGACCCTTGATGAAATATTGAAACATACTTTATTAGCCAGTATTTTTAAGACAGCTCCAAAAACACTTTTACAGTCGAAGAACTACTATAAACACGCTCAGACTATCAGCGACTCAGCTTTCAGGTTATCAGGCTATACCGGTGGAGACAGCTTCACGGCAAAGCACCAGAGTACAGCTCCCGACTCTGCTCGGTCGTTCTCAGAACTTTCCGTGCTCTCGAAACTCTCCACGCTGCAACTCGCGATGCACTCGACGACACACTGGAGTACAGCTCCTGACTCGGTTAAGTCGTTCTCGGAACGCTAGATACTTTCGAGACTCACCATGCTACAACTAGCGATGAATTCGGCGATAAACTAGAGTACAGCTTCCGACTGGGTTCGGTCGTTCTCAAACCTCAACACATTCTAAGATAAAACTCGACGATGCACTAACTCGCGATACACTAAGAGATTCTCTCGATGCACTCGACGACCAACTCAGCACTAGACTACGAGACATTCGCTCTCTGACTGACTATCAACTCGATACACTCCGCACTGACTCGAGTCTCCTTAGACTGTTTCTTATTGCCGGGCTACTGCAGAAGCAATGTTGCAATGAACTAAAGCCCGAAGGTACATGACATGTTGAACTCTGGACGTGGATAAATCTCAGATGAGAAGTCGAAGGAAAGAGAAAAGAAAAGAGGGGCCTAATAGGACCAAGGCAAAATGATGACAAAATCTCAAAGCCAGATGAGTAGTGAGAAAACCCTTAAAGGACAAAAAGAGCATTCAGGATACTATACAACAAAACTTACAATATACAGATACAATATTACAGTGATACAACAAGAAAATACAACCAAAGCTAATGCAATACAACAAACATTAATACTACAAAATAGAACCATATTTGAGATCAGACATAATGAAAGTAAAGACAACCAACTTACCGAGGAGCAGGAAAACAGAAAACTGGTCGTCTCACAGATTGGTGTGAGCAGCAAGTGATCTGGTGTGTCGATCTTCATAAAGAACTTCATACTTGAAAACTTGCGAATAATTGACATAATCGCATTGGACTGCTTTGTAGAAAAAATTTTCATTAGTTCTTTTTAAGTAGTCTCTGATGGTTTCAAGTTCCTGTGAAAAAGTTCCTTTATGATGAGATAATCAGCATCGGTAATAATACGCAAAAATTTATTTTGCACTATTTGCAGCTGATGGAGTTGATTCTTGGTGGCAGTATCCCATACTGGAGCTGCATAACAAAGGATTGGACGGATACACGTGAGATAAATGAGTCTTTTAGTGCGTAAGCTAAGATTAGAAAATTTGCCAATGACAGGAAGGAATCTGCACATAATACCAATAGCTTTGCTGTTGACTCTTTTAATATGATTAGACAATGTGAATTTGTCATTTAAGATAATACCTAAATACTTTGCAGAGGTGACTCGCTGATCCGGTTCCTGGAAAAGCAAGAGTTCTTTAAAGTTGATATGTTTCTTATTCTTGCGGAGGATAAGAAGTTGAGATTTACTTGTATTGATCTTCACTCTCCAATTTGAATACCAATCTTCCACAGAATACATCTAATTTTGCATTTTAGTAATGGCTTTAGATGCCCTGATGGATTTAAGAGCAATCGCCGTGTCATCGGCATAACAGGCGAGCAAAGAATAGTTATCCAATCCTGGATGAGGAAAATCGGAGATATAAAACAGGTAAAGAACAGGTTCAAGGATACTATCCTGAGGGACGCTTGATTTGATTGATCTTGGAGTTGAAGCTTCATTGCCTTGCACAACGAAGAACGTGCCATGCTGCAGAAAGGAGGAGATCAGAAGAATCATTTCTCATTGCAGACCCAGTTTGATGAGCTTAAAGCTGAGCCCCTCATGCCAGACGCGGTCAAAGGCTTTTGCCACGTCCAGCATAAGGAGCGCAACGCTTTGTTTATTATTAAAGCCGCATCCAATAAATTACATGATTCTAACAAGTTGTCTTGTAGTGCTCAGGTTTTCGCGGAAACCATATTGGTCGTTGGGCAGCATTTAAGAATAAGTCTTTCATAAATTTTTCCAAGGCTAGATAAGAGGCTGATCAGCCTGTATCCGTCTGGTTTAGTAGGATCTTTACCTGACTTTGGAAGAAGAAAGATCTTCGCCTGTTTCCAGGAATCAGGGAAGTAATTCGAAGTGAAGCAGGCGGTTTGGTCCGGTTTGGTAGAGAGGAGAGAGAACTTGGGTGGATGCTTGATTAAAATATTGTGAAAGGTGATCCAGTCAGTATCGTGCTTGATAATTGGAGGGTCTTCTTTGGAAACGCCAAGAGAAGCAATAACTGGTAAGTGGTCAGATGTAAGTTCAGCTTTGACTTCAAGTGCAATAGGCAAAGAGTATTAGGTAACAAAATGTCCAGAATATCAGAACGATTTGGGTGCACAGGTATGTACGTGGCTTCAACTAGTACACGCAGGGCAACTGGATAATTGCAGATGAAGTTACGCAAGATACGACGGCAACTCCAGTCAAGACGTTTGGCACTGATATCCCTTGCAAGGATAATCAGTCGGTGTTCAGGGAGAAGATTTTTAAGCATATCATCAGAAAGTCTGCGACGAGGTGGGTTATAAATTGCTGTAAAATTAATAGTACCATAGGTTGGTAGCACAACAGCCACTGTCACAATTTCGAATCCAGCAGAGTGGTTAGAAGATGCAAAACAAGACTGTAGAAAATTTTTAACAAAGATGGTAGCACCTCCAGGGTTTATATAGCTTTTGGCTTGTGATCGCGAACACTCTGGGCTGAACCAGTAAGAATTAGTTCCAGAAGGTTCTCCATGCGTCTAGAGCATATCGCCAATTTTGTCGTCAAATGGGAGATTTCTCGTCAAATATGGCAAACCAGCATTCCTTTGCCATTTTCTGGCAACCGTAAACCTGCTTTGCGGGGAAGCTATCTTACAGCGCCTGGACATTTCGTAACAATATTATTATTATTTCATCAATAATCTGTAAATGAACTGTAGATTGAAACTTAAAAAATCTGATGTGTAAACCACACGACTTCCTTGCACGGAATATTAAATTATACGCATTTTGCATTTCATTTAAACTTACTGGATTAAATTAAATCTACTTCGTCGATAGCGCATAAACCACAATATAATAAATGCACTGTTTAAAATGTACTACATTCGTTTACCACAGCGACACTCTGGAACTAGGCTCAATTAACAGCGTTACATGCCATTCATTTTATAACTCAAAATGCACAAAAATTATGTAGTATATCATCTGAAGAATTACATAATCATTGCCACGTGTTCCATTCAAATACTATAATAAATCTAAAACGATGTGTAAAACAAAATAAGATAAAATATAAAAAACATAATGTTCATCAAATTTTTCCGAGGCTTGTGGCTCGACGCTGAATAATTTGTGAAACCTTCTATGAAAACTATTTAGTTGGAGATTTAATGGAGATATATTATTACCGTTGATGAAACATGGGTTTACCTAAATGACTGCAGCAAAAAACGGTCTATTTATTGCCGAAAATCATGAGAAAAATATGTATACACTTGGTTCCGTTGATGCAAAGAAAGTTTCAATAAGGTGTCTGTGATTGTCCCAGAATTCTCCTCTCCCAGTGAAGAATTAATAGAGAGGAAAAAATGTTAGAATCAACTCAAGATAAAGATAAAGTTTTATCTTCCGATATTCATAGAAGAAATTTCATTTTTTAGTTCCAATGACTTTCAAAGAGTAGAACTTTATCAACACAAAGCATCAAGTCATATTTCGAAGAATACCACTGCCTTCCTTGAAGAAACGAAGACTGATAGACGTACTGCATATATAGATATATATCTTTTCAACCTGCAAAGTCTCTTGATGTTTCACCAATAAACTACTGTGCCTTTGGTCTCGTCAGAAGAGCTCTTTCTAAGCGCAAACCCCCCACGATTGATAGATGGAAAGCGATGGAAGAGGAAGGGAAATCGATATCCCCGGAAATTTTATGAAAATCCCTTCTATTATGGAAATGATAGACTTATGGAGTCTCATAGACCAGAAAAAAAGCTATCAAATCAAACATTTAAAAGAGTATATTTATATTAAAAAAAGAATACATTTAAAAGAATATATTATATTTAAGAATATTCTTTACATTTTAAACATTAATTAAATGTCTCCGAAATCGTTCTAAAATATGTAAACATCTTCTATATGAGCTACAGATCTCTTAAATAATTACTCTAAATAAATAAAAAGAAAGTGACAGTTTGTTATAAAAATTCACGATACGCGTCATAGCTGGAAATAGCACGAGAAAACGGATTTTAAGTAACTCCTCTTTACCGCACGAAAAATGTCTGTCGTAGGTTTAAAAAAAATGTGTTTTACCAAATCTTCCAGAAAGTTCTCCAGCTGACGAAAATTATCAAACGTGGCCAAACTGGAATTAAAAATTTTCTCCAAGAATCATTAAGAATGAATTTGCCCGTATCTCGAGTTCTTCTCGAGCTTCTTTTAGAATTTGCTCTCAAAATTGAAAGATCTACAATTCTATATAAAAAATAAAAACGTAAATACAAAACACATGGTTATAAATTTGATTAAATACGAAATGAACCCAGAATTATCCTCATAAAAGCGACAAATAGATAAATAAACTGAGTAAACCAATATACAACATTGTAGCAATAAAAAACAGCAGTAAAATTTAAAATGATTTAACCCCTTAATGCATTAATAAAAACCAGAACGTGGTCTTTTTTCTACCAGTTTCTTTATTTTTATTTTAACCGAAAGTCTTTCGCCATTTTAATTAAAACCTGTAGCGGTTATATTCTATTGTACTCATAGCTGAAAAAGAATTCTTGAGTGGTTGGAAATAATTTATTTCTGTGCATCCGAGTTAACTCGTTTGTGTGCATAAAGAGGTTGAATATTTACAGCAATACAATGATTATACGTCTACAGAATGTTTGGCCCGTTTATACATTTGCTTGATTCCTTCGCAGGACCGAACTTTTTAGAATACTGTTCAAGCCTCTTACTTTTTTTCCTGAACTTCTTCAGCGCTTTTAAAATCGAAGTTATGTTCGAAGTTAATCTTCATTTCAAGGATGAGAAAGAAGTTTGCAGTTGCCAAATTTAATGAAAAAGAGAAGGTGGTGGAAAACTATGACACCTTTCTTTGCTGGAAACATCTGGACAATGATGGAACTATTGTAACGACGCACTGTTATACAGAACAAAGTAGTATTCGATTGAGCTTTCCAGGCCTAACTGACTGAGTACTCTTGAGGAATTTGTCCATCATGACTTTATAAAATATGGCGTTCGCTCTCAATCTCTCGGGAACAAATTCTTTGAAAATTATTCGTTTCTAAACAAAAGAAAAGGTCATCAAAGTAGTTTTCATAGGAAATTTCTGGAACCGAAATTCCTCTGAGCGTGCTGAACCTTCTCCATCCCAAGCAGATGATTACTATTTATTCTCAAGGTCATAAGCAGAGCACGATATTGCATTACCAGTTACAATTTATCGGAAAAAAATCAGGATCAATGTTCGCTATCTGGATGAAACCGTGACATGCAGAAATTCGGTATACTTTCTGTTACGCAGTGAATGCGTGAGAGGCAAAACTAAACCGAATATTTCCTTTTACATGATCGTTCATGACAGCATTGTGAAGCTTGTCAGCTGTCATTCGATGAGACAGGTGACGATTTCTCGGAGCAATTATCGAGCTTTTCCGATGTTCTTATTCTTTGGAGACAGCGAAGGGTGACCATTTCTGAGTTCATCATTCACATCTTTGTGGCCATCACAAAAATCATCCACCTCCCCTACCCCCCCAAAAAAAACACTGTATCGAGTTGATGATTCTACTCATGAATGCTAAGGAATAAATTCCTTACAAATTATCTCTTTCTAATCTCAGAAGTTCACTAACAGGGATTTTAATCCAGATTTCTATGCAAAAAATCAAGTTTCTATGGGCGTGGTGAACTTTTTCGAACCAAAGCAGATGATTACCATTTCATGTCAGGTTCACAAATAGAGCACAAAGTTTTATTTCCAAGCACAGTTTGTTTGAAAAAATGAGAAATATAAATAATATGTACCATTTAGATAAAATGCAAAAATATGCAGAAATCCGATTTTTCTTTTTCCCTCCCACTGTATTGCAGTCAATGTGCGAGAGACAAAACAAGATCAAATGTTTCTTAAGACCTTCCACGACAGTTTTGTGACCAGTGTCTGTGCTGATATTAATCTCGTCCTTTGTCATCCGAAGAGACAGATGACAATGTTTCACCACAAATATCGAACTTTTCCGGTGTTCTCATCCTTTCGAAATTTGAAGTGCGGCCAGTCTTAAGTTCATTACCAACATCTTCGCACAAATCGTGAAACCATTCTTACAGACGAAAAACATTGGATGACACAAATACCTCATCCACTTACGCTTCACACAACTTTTCGAATATTCTAGTTGTAGTTTTTCCCACTCTACAGGAAAACGCTCTATTCTTTTTCAGCTTTCGAATCTATGACAGCAAATGTTCACTAAGTCAAAGTAAGCAGCTACTAACTCCATAGAAAATTTTGTCCGCAAGCATGCGATATTTTAATGAAAAGCAAACTGAGATATCATAGTAATAAATGCTCTCAATTGTCGTCGGGCAGGTCTGCTGGAACCTGTTAAAAATAAATTGCAAAACTTTGTAGAAGCACTGTGCATACGTTACTAATACAAAAGACTTGTCATACTTTCCAGTTGTGCATTTACGTATACAGAAAGCATATAGTTGTAACGCTTCGATGAAAAGGTTACGGACTTTGCACTTTTATTCTATTTTTGTAACTTGCATACATACATTATAATACATGCTGTGGGTTTCAAATAAATTAGGGCCCACCAGCAGCCGATCAGTAAAGCAGCTGAACCCTGGTAGTTCGGTCCAGGGTTCGATTTCAGGCGAACAGGCTGGCTGCATGGGCGGTTTCATGGTTTTGCCTATGAATTTATTCTTATGAATGATAACGCCAAATTACATCGTGCTCAGCTAGTGAACAATTTTCTTTTCGACGCAGAAATCCTTGGAATGGATTGGACACTATGTTTCTCAGACACGAACCCAACAGAATGTGTTTGGGACGTTCTAGGGAGAAAGGTTGCTAGTCCCTTATCCTACTAAAAACAATTCAAAAGTTTGAAAGCTGTTGTCTACAGGAATGGAAGATAATACCCCAGTCCTTCATTGATAACCATTTATTCCAAGCCTCGTAGATGTGCGACATAGCTTTCGGTCAGGAGAAACGATACCCTTTATTAAAACTCATTTGTATGGGAGATATCACATTTTGTTTGTTTAAATAATCTGCAGGAATTGTGCATTTGTTCTTTCAGACAAATATCGTCAATAAAATTTAATTATTCCTTGTTCGTTGATTCCTTTTCTTTTCTCATATCTTACAGTACCTATACGTCCTATATCAAATCATTTCGTTGTCCGCAGTTTATGTCCAAAATCATAATATACCCTAATTGTTTTGATCAGTGTATTTAAGTACTTGTCTTGCGGGATTAATAATTAGAAATGTGGATACTGTATAATTAAACTTTTTACATTGCAGTAATTTTCATAACACTTTACGCGTTCTTTTTCTTGTCTTTTCAGAAACATTTCTTTCCAGTTTTGTACTATAGAACCTTCATTAATCGAGCCTTTCACAAACGAGGCCCTGTCAGCCGAGCCGGCAATAATGTTTAATGAAATCATTGGCGAAACGCTGTAACATTAGAAAACGTGCGGCGAAATTTAATAATTTTCTAATTCTCTTATGATTAATACTTTGATCTTTTCTCATCAGTGCTAGGTCGTTTAATGGCCTTTTTTATACTCTTTTTATCCTCTATGTTAAAGATGAAATCAACACTAACTGACGACAAATTCGTAGACTTGCTTCAAAAGATGAAAACAAAACAGCGAACCAAAGTTTTAAATTTTGAGAGGGCGAAGAAATTCTTTATGAGGTAAATCACAGAGCAATAAAATATCGAAAATATCAGAAGTACGACGATTAAACGGGAATAATGTAAAAATTAACCATGATGAAGTCTTGGTTTTGGTTTATTTTGATTATAGAAAAAGGCAGGAAGGCTTTCTGCCTTCTTGGAGGATACTGAAGAAAGGTTGGCTCTCGCGTTCGTGTTTCATATGAAACTACAAATACTCTTATATAGCCAATTTCGTTTCCCTGGATTTGAACCCGAATCAAACTACCAGTGTTTAGTTATTTTACCGCTCGTCCATTAATGGGCGATTCAACCTGGAACAAAGCTCTTTAATATATATAGCAATATCCTAATGTTTCTCCTATTAATCTTTCGTTGAACAAAAGCTGGCATAATCATAGGAAAGCTGAGAGAATTATAGAATTGTCACAAAAAAGGGTAACAGATTTTTATAGAATTTGCCTATTTTAAACTTTGCATGAATATATTTGTCACGAAATAAGAATTTTTATGAACTTTGTTTTAATTAAAGAAAACTCATTTAGTAATAAAGGAGTTTCTTGAAATGTTAGTAGTGCTTAGGCATTTAATTTTAAAATTTCAGTTAAATAAACAGTTTCAGAAAGCCTTGTGAAAATAAAAATTGGCAGTATCTATAATTTAACCTTCGCTAACCAAATTTTCCATTATGTGAGGTGACTACAGTTCCAATGCTTCTAATTGTCGAATGTTTCTTAAAGTGAAGGGTGTGGAAACAATAAAAAGTCTAACGATTCCGAAATAAGTTGCAAAGTATTTAAACACACTACTGTAGCAAAAATACAAAACAATAAGCAAACACTTACTGAAAGCTTAAAAAACTGAAATTTCAATTATTTGTTTTCCATGTATGCGGCTGGACGAATAAAATGCGGGAAATGTATGCGGCTGGACACAAATTAGCGGGAGATAAAGGGCAATACTTTGGGATCGTTGAGGATGCATGGATTTACGCAAAGAATTGCAACAAAAAAAAGGTCTGTTTATTGCGTAAAATGGAAAGAAAAGATGTATAAAACTGGTTTTGAAATGCAAATAAAATTTCAATAACCGGTTTATGATTGTTGCCGATTTCCTCACCACTGAAAAATTTTAAATAAGAAAAGAAGACGGAAAAGTAGGAAATAAATGCATCCTACTGCTATGAAAATATTTTGCATTTGATGTTTACGAAGTAATTCCATTTCTTTATCCTAGAGACTTTTAAAAAGTAAAGCCCACCAACGGTCAGGTCTAAAATCGCTGAACATTGATAATTCTGACTTGGGTTCGATTGCAAGCGAATGGGCTAGCTGCATAGACGATTTCGTGGTTTTCTCTGTCTGTAATCAGCTTATCTTAGAAAGTCCTCCACGAAGGGCTCCCTCCTCTTAAGAAGATAGTCTTTTGCTTTGCCGTAATCAACTAAACTAAACGATTTTAAAGAGTAAACTATTCCGACACAAAGTCATTAGCCATTCTTCGAAAGAAAAAGGAAGAGGTACAAGTATTACACGAATGTCCTTTAAGCATATTCCTGCGAATTACCCTGGAATTCATCTCTGGACTTTTGTACATTTGTC
>KK119453.1:42135-58368 GCA_000611955.2 Stegodyphus mimosarum
ACGACTGATGTCTGGTAAGTAGTTAAAAAGGGAACGCAAAGGAATACTCTGAAAATTTTAAGAAAAGCCCTTTTATCACGAGAATCGCGATGTAGATTTATAGCTCAAAAAGAAGGACGTCAAAGCAGATATTTAAATAATAAGTAAGTACATTTTAGATATTAATTAAAAGGTCTCGAAATCATACTGGAAATGGGTTAACACCTTCTGCATATTCTTTCTTTCTTCTTTTCTTTCTTTTTCTCTTTTTTTCTTTTTTTAAGAGCAAACTAGAAAACAATTTGCTTAAAACAGCTGATAAATTTACGAACACCATTAAAATCGACTGCTTTCATAGCCAAACTGTTTATCAGCCCAAAAGGGACGTTGGTCTCCAATGAGATATTAGTCTTGAAATGGCATTTTGCGTTGAGTCACTATAAATGGCGTTTCATTTTTCAGATTGTTGCCAGCAAATAGTATCGCCATGTATTACATCTAAAGAAATTAAATTGTGAATAATCTGCATGAATGTATTCGTATTTCTTGCATTGTGTAAAAACAATGGTATCTAAAGCCGTCAAATTTTGAATAACGTAGTCCTCCACTCGAGCATGAGCGCCCGGAAGCCCGAATTTTAAATTTTGGAATTTTTATCGCCTTTTTCATATTTTGTAAAACTTTAACGAATTTTTGATTAACTAACTCAACGATTTCAAAGCGAGCACTAGCAACACTGCACGGAAAAAAAAATTATCGCCAGCGAGTGAAACTGTGTATCGGAATCTCAAAAGATATACTGATTTTAAATATTTTGTGATTTTGTTGTTGAAGCGAAGGCGTCCAAAATGTGATATTTAATAAATAAAGTAAACAAACAAATCTCTAATAATAAGAAGAGAAAAAAATTGTAAAGCCATCTTAATAAGAAAACTGAATGTTAATAGGATAAACTGACTAAAGACTGAAATAAAAAACAGAAAAATTTTCTTTATGCCAACACTTAACGCTGCATAGGAAATTCTAAACGTATACTGCTTTTAATTTAATTAATTAATTAATTAATTATAAAATAATGTAGCCTTTTCTAGTTTTGCTATTGAATTGTAGCATATGGCGTAAGTGCGAAGAATATATGATGCTTAATAATAGAGCTAAAAAGGAAAAAAAATTAAGAGTGAGTGTAACAGCAGACTGGTAGACTGCGAGCTCAGTGGCAGCGTAAAAAAAACAGACCCTTTTGAGCGACCATTCAAATCTGAAACCTTTCAGATTTTTCATTAGTTTTTTCCTTAGAATAAAAAGTACTTTTGACAATACATGAAGAATATTTCCAAATGGTTGTTAGACTATATATTTATTGAATGTATAGTTATATACTGTTCCAGTTTAAAAAGTGAACCAAATAATTTAAGATTTCAGTTTTCTGGATGAACCAGATTAGAGCCAACATCTCTGTCCAGTACTTATAAAGCGAAATTAGAGTAATAAATAACTTTTAAAATTTAAAAAAAGGTATTTTTACCAAAGCAAACTAGTTCGTGTGCGATTTGTCCGATGTTTTTATTTTTACATTAAATCACTATTCTCAGTACATTATTAAACTAACAGAAAAAAGGTAACTACTTATCTGGAGGAAAGAAATAATTTATGAATGTATCATTTCTAATTTCATGCCTTTTTCACTTTCAAACAATACACGTAAAATTAACTTCTCTTTAATTACTTCTCTTTATTGGAAAATACAAATCAAAAAACCGAAATGACATGTTAGCGAATTTTGAAATTTCCTTAACGCATTCTGGAGTACAAGAAAAACATCCATTGCCATCAACTGTACTCTCCTTATCTTTGCTGACTGCCTGTTCTTTCTGGATGTAGGATAATATTCGTGCTGCAGTATTGGAACCTATTCATTGTAAACACTTGAATAAGCAGATGACAGAGACTACTACTCTCTGAAACGTTTAGATGGACCACCACGATACAATTATCGAAAAAATAACTTAGTATAAGGGAGATGATGGCCTTGACATCTTCAATAACTATTATGAAGACATCAAAACTACATTCAACAGATTTGGCCAGCAACAACAACAACAGCAAGAGGTAAAGAAAAGGATTCCCAGCTAAACTTCCCCGAGTTCTACAATTGCTTCACGTAACAATTTACCACGAAATATTCAAGGGAGAGTCCTGGTGAAAAAAAGTCGCGAAAAAGAGCCCGCAAGCTTTCTTTCCTGGCGTGACAGAACTGGGCAACTACTGCCGTCTGTGATTGGCTAGTCGTGGCGCATGAACCAAATAAACAAAATGGCGATTTCAATAATGGCATCTTGGAGAGGCTGAAGATAAGCAAATAAGTAAAGATAGAATAAAAAAGTAGCTTGAAGCTGTCCCGTGTCTGTCCTGATGCATAACACACGACGACCGCCCTACCCACAGTACGCCGTAATTAAAGATCACTCATGGTGTTCATTCTTTTTTATCGCCCCAGGTTCGAACGTGGAATGCGTGATAAGAATGAGTTGGCGAGATCGGCATGCCTCTTGTTGGCGAAAAATGGTTCTTTGGAATGAGAATAAGGGGTATTAATTGCGCGATATCGAATATCTCATGAACAATAATGACTGTAATGATGAATGTACACTACGTTCATATTTAACTCTTTAATCAGAAAATTTCGATTTTTCCAAATTCGAAATAAAAAACAAAGCAAAGTGCACTTTTGTCAATTAGAAAAATTGAATGAAGTGATTTTATTCGAGTTTTAAAGTGATTAATAACAGAAAATAAAGTAAAATGTAGATTTGGCTTTTATAGTAGTATATATAGTATAGTGGTTAGGGGAGCCAACTGCAATACCGAAGGGCCCGGATTCGATTCCTGAAGAAGGCATGAATGTAAATTGTCTGTCTCCGCATAGGAGGTAACGATAGCCACCTATGCATTTTATTGTGGCTATTTACATATTTGTGTTTACGGTGTCCATTTTATTGTGGAGGCACAAATAGAAGGCCTTAGGAGTGGCCAATGCTGAAAAAAGGCCATTCGATTAAAACAAACGCCTTTTAGAAAAATGAAACGAAATGATTTCATACTTTTTTAAATGGAATTATTTCTCAACAGGTAAGCATTGCACTTATATTGGTTACATATATGGCAGATATTTGTATCAGCTAAATTTGAATATTTTTAATAGCACAATTTTGCTGAGCAGAAAACTTGGTTTAAAAGAAATGATACAAAATTTTATAACGTCGGTTTTGTAAAATTCGAAACAGAAAACAAAGTAAAACGCACTTTTTTTCTGTTAGGAATGAGAAACGAAATTATGCCATTTGCATTTTAAAATTAATTATTTTTAATAGGTAAGCAATGCACGTATAGTGTCACATATATGGTAAATATTTACATCGCCTAAATTTGAATATATAGTATTTTTTAGCAGCAAAATTTTGCTCGACAGGATCGCGGTTTTATATATACATATTAAAAAAAAAAGAAATCTGAAGCTTTCAGATTTTATGTTACGCTGAAAGGAGAGTTTATTTAACATTTTGCGTGCTACCTTTATTTCTTAAATATCATGTTTTTCGCCCTTAAACCATGAAATTCAGTTCAACAGCAATATCGCAAAATAATTTTAAAATAAGCATATCTTTAGAATTTCCGGTACACAGTCTCGCGCGCTGGAGATGAAAAGTGTTTCCGCCCCGGATAATGTTGCTATGGCTCACTTTGAAATCGCTGATTTTCTTAATAAAAAATTCGTTAATGTTTTACAAAATATGAAATAGATAATAAAACAAATTCCAAATTGGGGCTTCCAGTTGCCCTTATTTCGGTTGGAAAGGTACATTATTTAATACTGGATGGCTCTAGTTACCGTCGTTTTATCACAGTGCGAGAAACATACGTGCATTTATGTAGATTCTTCATTATTTAATTTCTTTAAATATAATACAGGGCACTAATATTTGGTGGCAACAATTTAAAAAAGTGATGGCCGTTTTTAATGAATCAGCGCAAAATGCCAAAGCGAAATTACTAAGCCTGATGGGCAAATTGCGCCTTTGGACTAATGATACTGAAAGTTCTAAAATTCAATTTTGCAAATTTTGATATAGAAAAGAAAGTGTAGTGCGCTTTGTTCTATTAGGAAAGGGAATCAAAATGATTTCATGTGTGCTTTGAAAGGAATTGTTGTTTAAAAGGTAAGCACTGCACATATGCTGTGATGTATATGGCAAACATTTATGTTCTTAAATTTGAATGTTTTTTTTTAGCATCAAAATTTTGCTTAGCAGAAATCCAATTTAAAAGCAATGATAAAGAAAAATAGTATTTAAGCAATGAGTTCCCTTTCCAAAAGTCCCACTGAACGTTTTTGAAGACAGTTCATTTTCACTGTGTGCTTGTAAATGGCCAAGTGGTTAAAACCTCTGAATGCTAGTAATTTCACTCTTCGAATCTCGTGAGCAGACAGGATACATAAGTGTTTTCATGGTTTTCTACATGCGCAATGAGAATAGGATCTGGTTTTCTTTAGAAAGCTCTCTGTGAAGATATTCCTCTCTAAACCAAATAATTCTTATGTATTTTACTAGTATTATTACATTACAAATATCGTGATAAAAATAAAGCACCTATAAACCATTGCAGTTATGAATTTTTAGATTTCAGAAATTAGAAAGGCATATTTGGGAGCACAAAAAAATGAGGAATATTTTTTAACTTTTTATATTTCATATATCTGAATTAACTGATAAACATTTACTGAGAAAGCAAGAAGGAAATTTAAATATTTAAAAACTGAAAATGAGTAGAAAATTGATGCTACGTATAAGAGTTCATAAAGTTTTAAACTTACTTCATTAAATATTAAAGGAAACTTTCTAATAAACTTAATATTTAATTATTAATAATACGTTTATAAAGGTAGATTTTGGTAGTTTGAAGGTATATACTTAAAGCTTTTAAAATCTGAAAATACATGTTTGCAGTATTAGCGACATGCGATGTTTGTAGGTTGCGATCTTTATTTTTTATTTTCTACGACGATCTCTTAAAACTGTGAAACCTTTTACTTTCAATGCGATGTTTTATACCACGATGTTTTAAACCTGCGAAATTTTCTCTTTACTTTCTTTTCTTCTTCGATGATTTGTAACACGATACTTTCCCCTTGCGTTATTTTCTTCGAGATGTTTTTGCCTCAAGTGTTTTCGACGGACATCGGTTAAGATTAAAGCCAGTCTAGCGTAATTCTTAGTCAAGGATATAGCACAACGGTCGGTATCGCTACAAAGTCTCTATTCTTTTATATACTTAGTTAATTTGCAATCTGGAATGGGCTGACGAAAGTAGAAGTGGCATTGTAAGTAAAAGAATAAAATAATGGGTTCATTTGCATAAACCTAACATATTGTTGCGTGCGTACGGGTTCGTAATGGATTGAATGCACAAATCGTTAAAAAGTTTATAAAATTTATTCTTTTCCCAAGAAATAAAACGATATACTGAAATATTTCCTCAGAGATATTCGTACAATATCACAATATCTCAAACGTTAAACACAACTCAATTCAAAACAGAGAAACTAATTCTATCTCACAGCGAATTCTCTGCAATCAATAACAGCATTAAGTAAACAATACAGTTCGCTTAAAACAACAACTAAGTTGAGATGTTTTAATTCGGCTTTTATAAGCTTTTTAATTATTCACGAGAACACTATGGTAAAATCTATTTTCGCGATTCCTCTGGATGGCAACAGCAATTACGAGATATTTATTTATTAAATATTAAATGCACGCGCTCTTGTATTTTTACTTTTCAGACATAGCTTTCTGTTCAAATTCGTCTGCGTTGCATGGGAAAAAAACAATTTTAATTGCAATTCTAAATAAATACTAGCTAAATAAATACGAAATCCGTAACAATATTATTAATTATTCGTAGAAATAATTAACAATTAAGGTAAAATATGATTAATAGATTTCCTTATAAATAATGAAGATACTAGTTATGCAAGCGTATACTGTTTCAGTAA
This sequence comes from Stegodyphus mimosarum, assembly GCA_000611955.2. Classification (NCBI taxonomy): domain Eukaryota; kingdom Metazoa; phylum Arthropoda; class Arachnida; order Araneae; family Eresidae; genus Stegodyphus; species Stegodyphus mimosarum. The sequence continues at coordinate 48,170 of KK119453.1, forward strand.
ATATGAGCGTCTATCAGGGACTGGGGCATTTTTCATTCTCTGAATACAAGTGTAATATGTATTTTGTATTTGAATGCACGGTATAGTATATATATCCATACTGATACAATACTGTATTCCATAGTCTATTTATAACCCCTGCAACTGCATAATTAAACAAATATACATTTTTAATTATTTATTATTTGCCTCCAGTCCTCGCCCTCTTCCTGGAAAATATTCCGCGAATATCCCTCTCAGTGACTACAACAGGCAATAAAACGGGATGCTATAGTTCTTGTGATTGCTACAGCACCATTTAAATGTTACTGGCATAAAACTTAACTATGCTTCGTCAATCGTCAATAACCATATTATCCTAAATGTCATAATTATGCGTTAATTAATGATGTGTGAAATACAGAAAGAATGTCACGCATTTTTAGAAAGATTGTGACGAAGGATTTAAAAATGTAAACGTTGTGAAAAGGAAGCTTTTGGTAACAGTTTATAATCTGAAATCAGAGCTACCATTAACTAATTCGGAATATTTTTAAATGCCACATGTAAAAACATTGTAGAAGGCTATAATCATAGGGTAGAAGGCTATAATTTTTCCAAAGAGGAATTTTCTTATTCTGCAATTCCCAAATATTGTAAAACGTATGGTAGTAATGTTTCCCACTGCAAAAGAAGCAGTATTTTTAATCGGAAAGGGAGAAATCGTCAACAATATACAGAAAAGAAGACATCGAAATGAGTACCCGAAAAAGGCATGTGATATCTCGAACATTTGTAATATATCTCGTAACAAAAAAACCTGTCGATGCAGAAATCCATCGAAAAGTCTTTAAATACATTTGTATCAGTAATAAAATAAATAATAAACAATGATTTGTAGCTTCAGAAAACTAAAAAATAGAATGTTCACCGCCTTCTGCCGAAGCACGTGGAGTATCTTTCATAGTCCTTGCGTGAGGAATATCTCATATATCTTGTATAGTGCAAAATATCTTGTATAATCCTGTATGAAATCCATTTAAGAAGAGATAAATGGGATACATTGTGACTCTTGATGAAACATGGGTTTATCTAAATACCTACAACAAAAAATATCTGATTATCGTAGAAAATATTAAAAATCCTGTTTTCCACAATGAAAAAAAGTTTCATTTATGATTTATGAATGTTGGCCTTGTGTTAGGTTTGCACTAACTATTTGATTTATAGTAATTGGTAACGCTTTCGCAATATGACAGCAACACAACAAACGCCCAGTAAGACTAACTTTTAAGAATAAGCTGGAGAATACATCCAGCATCTATTAAAATGTTAAGTTAGACTATTCGAATTTCGCAAAGCATTCGAGGAACTACCCGCCTAAGGTGAGGGATGCTTAAGAGATAACATCTTACACTGGTGTGCAAAAATTAAGGACGAAGTCGAAAAATTAGCACATCAGCTGAACGAAGAGGCAGAGAGGACAGAAAGACCAATCAGGAGATTAAGTAAGGTGATGTACGGTAGCACATCCGCAGATATGCAAGTAGACGTAATGGGGGGAGTGTCTGAGTAGTATAAAGCATGTTGTCGGTGTAAGATCAGTATTTCTGGCAAAGAGATTGCACGCCGTATAGCAGTTAAAATCACACCGAGTTGCTGCCTCAGCGAGAAATGGCAAATAATCAATCTGTTAGACGACATCTGGATGCTTTTACCCGAGGTCGAATCATTGGGAAGTTGGAGGAAGGCCGCAGTGTGACAAGTGTGGCTGCAGAGTTCGGAATTGCTCACAGCATCGTTTCACGACTTTGGAGACAATTTCAAACTACAGGAACAGCTATCCGGGGATTTAGTAGTGACACAGGCGACTGGACGACCGATATCGCGTTTTACCGTGGCCAGAAGACTGCACGGTGGTGGTCTGTTTTCACGACGCCCTGTACGGTGTGTACCTCTAACGCCTGCCCATCGGAGAAGGCGTTCTCTGTGGTGCCGGGAACACCGGAATTGGAGAGACAATGAATGGGGACGAGTACTCTTTACAGATGAGAGCAGATTCAGTCTGAGTAGCGATTCTCATCGCATACTCATCTGGAGAGAGCGGGGAAGCCGCAATCATCCCTCGAACATCATTGAAAGGGACAGGTATGGAGGTGGCGGTGTTCTCGTTTGGGGAGGCATCATGCTTGGTAGTCGTACAGACCTTCACATCTTCGACGCAGGTTCAGTCAACGGGACCCGTTATTGTAACGAGATTCTTCTTCCATATGTGCGTCTTTTTAGAGGCGCTATGGGTCCGCAGTTCCTTTTCATGGACGACAATGCACCATGTCATCGCACAGTAGCTGCCGAACAGCTCTTAGAGAGTGAGGATATTGAACGTATGGATTGGCCGGCACGATCTCCGGATCTCAATCCCATCGAGCATGTATGGGATTTTCTAGGCAGACGCTTGGCAGCTCGTACCTTACCACCAGTAACGATTCCGGACCTTCGATTGGCGCTGCAAGACGAATGGGCAGCAATGCCTCAACAACTCATTGACACCCTCATTCGCAGCATGGGCAGACGCTGTGAAACCTGCCTAGCAGTCAGGGGAGATCATATCCCCTATTAAAGACCGGATGCTTCTTGCTGGACACCCATCACAGGGATGTTTCGGCCTTCAGTCGCATTGCGCTCCATGCTTCTTTTTCAATAAAGCTTCTTTTTAACCCTCTGATTTCTCTTTTAGTAAGTGTTGCTTACATTACTCATGTCCTTACGCATTGGGGATCTTACGGTATTAAATGTGTTGATTTGGAAAGCTTTTGTACAAAGTTATATTGAAAAAACCGTCTCGTCATTAATTTTTGCACACCAGTGTATACTAGAAAAGGCGAAGAGAAAAAAATGTGTGCGGCGTGAATGCACTCATCTGATCATTCGTAAAGAACAGCTTATATTACAAAAGGCGAAAAGATAAAACAGCGTATAGCGTGGACGCACTCATCTGATCCATCGTTATTAATATTTACAATGTTTTTACTCGAAACATTGTGTACAGTGAAGTTTTTGATTAATTTCATGAGTTGGTGCATTTTGTGAGCTCATCGTTAGGCAAAGTTTGTGTTGTATTCTAAAATAAAACAATAAAATAATTATCGTTCATTTAAGCTTTAGTTAATTCGTTGGTTAAATCTTTATTCAATATTACTTATTTATTACGTATCGCCATGTCTCAAAATATATATACAATTTTAAAGTTTGGTTTATTCTCTATTTTATAATCTTCCCAAATTCTAAGAAAAACTGGCTCGCGCTCAAGCTACACATGAAAAAAAAAAAACCATTAAAATACCCATGCAGCCCTACCAGTCCGTCTGGGAGGAACTCGGGTCCATCTGCCAATACTCGCAGGACTTTGTACTTACGGAGCAGAAATAAGACGGATTCAAAGTCTTAACTACGCGGTGAGGTGATGGTCGAAAAGCTTCTTCTAACCTTCTAAGCGCAAAGTTACTACGGTTGATGCTTTCTGGAAAGTACTTAAAGAGGTATATAAGCCTTTGGAAACTTATTTGAAAAGGTTAAGGTTTCAGATTTTAACGGTCACCGTCACCGAAAAAGTGTTTGCCAAAGTTTTTTAAGCTCTCGCTCGCAGTTTACACACCATCTACTCTTGTACTCGCTCCTACTGACCTTTTTTTAGTCCAAAGCAGCGTTAGCGCAGAAGGGCTATTAATTTCGTTTTGGCGTTTTGCGTCGATTCACTGTAAATGTCCGCATCATTTTTCAAACTGTTGCCATCAACTATTACCGCCCTGTGTTACATTTGAAGAAATTAAATAATGAAGAATCTGCATATATCTATATATGTTTCTTGCATTGTGATAAAACAACGGCACCTAGCGCCATCAGATTTTGAATAATGTAATCCTCTTCTGAATATGGGCATCTGGAAACCCACATTTGGAATTTGTTTTATTATCGATTTTATATTTTGTAACACTTTAACGAATTTTTTATTAAGAAACTCAATGATTTCAAAGAGAGCAATGGCAACACTGTACAGAAAAAAAAATATCTCCAGCGAGGGAGACTGTGTATCGAAAATTCTGAACATATACTCATTTTAAAGTTATTTTGTGATATTGCCGTTTAATTTAATTTTATAGTGCGAAGAACATGATATTTAATAAAATTGTAAAATCTGAAAGCTTTTTTTTTTGTTCGTTTGTTTTTTTGTTTGTTTTGTTTTGTTGTTGTTGTCTTTTTAACTTAAGCGTCATTTTCTTCTCACTTACGCCATATAACATTCAACAGCAAAATTACAAAAATTTTAAAAGCAGCATAACGGTATACGTTTAGAATTCCCGATGCAGCGTTAAGCGCTGGCGTACACTTTCCCTCTTTTTTAGCTTTTTTCTAAGTTCATCATGTTAATGCTCAGTTTTCTTACTAAGATTTCTTTATAAAACTTTGTTTCGTCTTTTTATTATTTACGTTTAGTGCTGTTACTTTATTTATGAAATACAACGTTCTTGGGGCTTGCCCATATAAAATTCGATTCAATGGCAAAATCACAAGATATTTAAAAACAGACTTTAGAATTTCCGATAGACAGTCTGGCGCTGGAGATAAAAATGTTTTATTTCGTAGTGTTGCTACTGCTTGCTTTGAAATCGCTGAATTCGTTAATAAAACATTCGTTATAAAGTTTTACAAAATATGAAATAGATAATAAAACAAACTCGAAATCCAAAATTTGGACTTCCAGGTCCCCATGTTACTTATTAAATATCATGTTCTTCGCACTTAAACCATAAAATTCAGTTCAACAGCAGTATCACAAAATAATTTAAAATGAGCATATCTTTAGAATTTCCGATACACAGTTCCACGGGCTGGAGATAAAAAAGTTTTATAAAATATGAAATAGATAATAAAAGAAATTCCAAATTCCAAATTTGGGCCTGCAGATGCGCATATTCGAGTGGAAACGTACGTTATTAAAAATTGGATGGCTCTGCGTACCGTTGTTTTTTCACAGTACGAGAAAAATGCAGATTCTTCGTTATTTAATTTCTTTAAATATAACACAGGACAATAACATTTGGTGGCAACAATTTGAAAAACGCTACGCCATTTATAGTGATTCACCGCAAGATGCCATTTCGAAACTAATATTCCATTCGAGACTAACGTCCGTGTTAAGCTAAAAACGCTTCCACAATATAAACCTCGACGCAAAACTTATAATCCGAAAAAATGGCCAACAGATAGAACACATAATTAACAAGCATTTGTAGTTTAAATATGAGTGAAAAAGTTAACAAATGTTTTGAAAAAGTGTTTAGTACTCTCTGTATTTTATATGAGCTGTATTGTGTAAAGAAATAGATGAAGTGTGGTCTGAAATAATACGAATTTTTAGACTTCTGCTGAACTGAAGAGTACGTCAAGACTTCCAAAGTACACTTCGCGTACAATGTGTAACAGAACGAAGAACTTTGTGTAGGAAAAAATGTTTAAAGCATTCTCTACTTCAAGAACAATCTGTTATTTAAATATTTTTGTTCCTCCTTAAAAAAAACTAAGCGACAGCTGATGGACACATGCTGAGTCGAGATGAACAATCATTTGCTAATCTAATTACATGTCACAAATGATGGCTGAAAAGATTAAAATTTAATGGCAAATAAAACTGGGTTTATTTAAAATTTTAGCACGTACGAGCACCCGAAGGTACAGCAGTGTTTTTTGTAATAAAAATTTAGGTAATTCTTCTTACTTCAACAACACTTACACATGTAACATTGCAAGAGAGATAACATGAAACTAACATTAAAATTAAAGATTTCGGTAGAAGGAACGGCTTTTTTATAATCACATTAACAATGCAAATAATATTACGCAGAAACATATACATATATGTTGGGAAAGCAAGATTTTTAAATAATCGCCGGTAATAATAATTTTTAAATAAACTGCAGTATTGTATATTTTTAAAGAACGCCATTTATAAATTGGCAACAATGATAGTGAGAATTCTAAAACTGTAATGGCTTGTTGCGTTTGTATATTTTGTTCGTTTGTGTAAAGTAAAGTATTTGCGTTAATTGAAGTGCATATTTATTTGCATGAAAGTGTTTCTTCATCTCTTAATTAACTGCAGGCATTCTGAAACTGTAATCTGAAATGTAAATTAAAATCTAACGACTGCAGATTGTAGAACAAGCAGATTTGTAAAGCGGTTTTATAAAATAAATATAAATAACTTAGTGGCAATTTTGAATTAATATATATCCACTTATAAAACTCTTTCATTTTCCAAGAAATATGTAAAATAATGCATTTAACGTAGTATAAGGTTTATTTTAACTAACACGTTATTCTTAAATTAAATGCTGTCCTGTATTTTTCGTTTTTTCTAACGTTCTTCACCAAAATTTGAATTAGGTTGAGTTTAAACAACTAGCAAGATTACATCTAGAAATAGTACTGGGGCTCTCCACCAATACAGCTCGTTAGCTTGAAAACAAGTCTTCCACTTAACCTGCCCGTTAGTTAGTTGTCCGTTTTAAGTGCTTCAGTTCCAAAATCAATTCAGTTCAAAAAAGTAGCAATAACTATTATTTGTTAATTAAAATTATTGTTTGTTAAAAATACGCGAAGGGTTGGTTTGGTTTATTTGATTATGGCAAAGGGCTTAAAGTCTATCTTACCTAATGGGAAAGGTTGTATTCACGTTATACATGGAGAAAAATCACAAGACGTCTATGTAGCAATCTCGTTCGCCTGGAATCGAACTACCAGTGTGCAGCGACTTCAACCCTCGGCCTCTGATAGACATACGTGAAGAGGAAAATTACACTATAACGATAATACCGTTAATGTATATAATACCGTTAATGTATATTGTATATATGTAAATAATTTTAGTGAAATATGTCAAATTATGGCATCTCTTGCATAATGTAACTTGTTTCGGAAAAATAAAGTTACAGGGGCAATCCCATTTAACCCTGAGGTAAATGGCTATGTTGGCAAATTGGCGAGACTGCTAAAAGTTGGCGATAGTTTTAGAATCTAATTTTTGTCGCCAAATTTGGTGACAGTTTGGTCCGATCCCTGTGTAACTGTAATTGGACCAGTCCGTATGCAACTGTAACTGTGTATGCCTTCCTGCAATTTCGAGAAATCGAAGGTACTGGAAATTTCTCGACGGCCAGGGAAAAACTGTATGAAACCGGAGAGGGCATATTATCAAGTTGTGATCGGTTCTGTGCGCTTCATCATGAAGCCGTACGGACGTTACAATACGATACAATAGTAAACACGACTTGCCTTTTGATGACGTTTACCATTATTTATCTATGTTAATAGAGTTTAATTAGACTTTTGTGAAGACGATATTTCATGGGAATAAGAAAGGTTAACCAAATGTAATTACATAATAAATTAGGTTTAATCTTACAACCGAAAGATAAATATTTCAGTAGCCGACCTCAATTAAAGTATTAAATGCAATTAACCCTGGAATTTTATGGTGTTGTTATTCGCCAGAATAAACTTAAATTACACTTTTACTTTCACCGCTTATATTTCCAGCTGGAAAAAAATAATACAACGTAGGATTAATAAATTACCTAAATAAGTTTTTCCCTCTGTCTCATAATAATAGTAGCAGTAAATGAATTTAATTTGTCCCGTTACTGTAGCAAAAGGAAATAAATATAGAACTCAACATTTATCATCAAAGAACTACATTAAATTAAACGATAAATTAAAAATATTACTCGTAATTTTTATTTTGAGTATCCAGACATTTTCTGGATTTTTCAGTAATTTCGTTACTGCATTTTAAACCTGCAGATAGGATCCCTTGGTTGCAAAGCTTGCTTTTCCTATGTGCGTGAACTTAATTACTGGAGCCATGGTTCTTCATTGCTTCCTGCGTAACTTGTTGAAGTGACAGAAACGTGTTACCCAGCATTTCGGGAGAAATATTATCGAAGGCTCTGTTTACTGCTTCTATGATTTACTAAGTTTTTCTCCATAATTTTTGCATTTAGGTTCAAAGTTTTGTTTTTTCAAAGAGCTAACATTCGCACAAGATTCACCTTGGTAACTATTTTTTGTCCAAATTTTTTATATTGTCATTCTGTTGCACTTAAATTGTTTTGAAGATGACGTTGCAACACATTTCCGCAACTTTTCCTTTTTTCTTTGGTTGCTCTAAAACTCTCTTTTTACTTGCTTGTACGAAGTATATAGACATTAGGATTTTTTTGATGCTGAGAGACGTGAAAAATGAGCAATGCCCTCGCCGGGACTCGAACCTCGGACCTCTCGCCGAGTGTGCTGACCATTACACCGGGAGAAATACCTTATATATCCCCCTTTTTAGAGGGCGACTGAGGATTAGGGGACAAAATTGAAAAAATCCTGGGGGTGAAGAATCATCATCCACCACCTTTCAGTTCTGGCCCCATTGTAGAGTCATTAGGTTATTTTAAACAAGAGAAGTGAAAAATGAGGAGTGCCCTTGCCGGGACTCGAACCTCGGACCTCTCGACTAAGCGTCGAGTGTGCTGACCATTACACCCCGAAGGTATGCTAAGAAGTCGGGAGAAATACCTTCTATAAAGGAAGTATTGTAATCGCAAAAAAATCTGAGCTTTGAAACTTGAATGCTGTAATTTTGCGCGTGGGACTAATAAAACATCTAGTTGTGCACCTCCCTTTTTTACTGGAATACTACCTTTGGTGTCTGTTACGTGTGTATGTATAAGTAAAAAAGAAGAATCTTAAAATTTCAAAAACGAATGACTAAGATTAACAATTGTATTTTTTGTGTATTTGGATAGGTTTATATTAACAAATTATTTCAATTTGATTTGTCACTCCTATTATATCGTGTTTTACGGAACACTGATAGGTTACTACAAATGTTTTTTATAATTTTCATTAGGTTTCTAACTTACAGTATATATATATATATAAAACCACCCCCTCATCAGGCTTACAGTCCTTAGCCGGCCTTAATTTTCGCTACCATCGCTGTAATATACTTCTAATTGCAGAAGTGTTTTAAACCACGAAAATATTCACGTTTTAGCATTGTCAACTTTAAATTTTTTTTTCGTAGTTAACAAAATTTAACTTTTAATGAGGTCTTTCGGTTCCCACATTTATATTTTGGACAGTTTTGTACTCATTATGAAAAATAAAATTATGCGAAGTTTGACGCCCGTACATAAAAAATTCATCGGGATATTTAATGTCAAAATTTGAAATTTTTTATGTCATTTACAACTTACCTTGAGGGATCGGTTTCCAAGTTTAAATAATGAACTAAGCAAATAAGTTTAAACGAAGCGCAGCATAAAATGTGTATAATTTAATAGGCGGTACGAGGAAATCATGTGGTGCCCCATCAGATATTTTTAATCTTACTTTTACAGTGGGTTGATATTCAACTGATATAAAAGAAATTGGTTTCGATCAGTGGATGAAATTAGAAAGTTAGTTATAATTCGTAATAATTAGGCTAAACTAAAAATTGAAAGATGGTGTCAAAATGATACTCTTCTGTTATCAGGAGCGGGTTCAGAAATGTATGTATGTAATCATGTGTATATGTAAGTACGAATGTATGTACGTGTATACATATACGCATATATGCACATGCGTACACAAGTTCATATGTCCATACACTTCTGAATCCGGTGCTAGTAGCAGAACAGTATCTTCAAAACAAGTGACAGGTCTCATAAACACTGATTTTGATTGAAGGTTTCGCAAACATAGCTGCATTCACCAATAATTCCCGTTTAAATATTCACTTGCTGCTATTATTATGGGAAGGGGCAGTGCAACTGTTTAATAATTTACTCAATTCCAAAGGCAAAAATTTACAAAATAAACAGATATCTTTACATTTATTTAATCTCCTCCCCCCTCAGTTCATGGCAAAAATATCCAGCGCAGATTGCGGGTATAACAGTTCATGGGCGTAAAGTGTAAAACTTGACACCTGAACCGCCCGAGGGTAGAGTTAAACAGAATACGAATAGAGTTGAGTAGACAGCGTATGGATATATTTCGGAACATTTGTATGCAAGTTTTCTGACGCCCACTTTTTCACGCCCAGACTATTAAATAGAGTAACTTAACACAATATCTTTTTCATTAGTCTGAATAAAAACTAACTCTCTATACATATCTAAGTC
>KK119453.1:68398-84983 GCA_000611955.2 Stegodyphus mimosarum
CATGGTATGTTGACACAAAACCTGGCTTATTCGAAATGACATAGCTACTGTTTCCCATATTTCGATTTTACGGCTCAAATTATGCCTAAATACTAAATTTTGTAAAATTTGGTGAGAACTTTACCAAGAAATTAAAAAAAAATTATTTTGGCGCACTCTTTCAGTTCAAGAATAATTCTCTTGGCGAAATTCTTAATTTATGGTAACATACTTTCCTTTCCCTTTCATTGTGGGCGAGAGGAAAAAAAGGTGCATCGTTCATTCTTTCAAATAATTTTAACAAAGTGCGTGAAACACATTTGTCCTTATTATAACTTCAAATTGCCAAATTTTAAAACGCGCCAATATATAAATTCAATTATATCTTAGGAAATACTAATAAATAACTGACATTACGACAACATTATATTAATAAATAACTCTAATATTTTGAAGGTCAGTCTAGAAATACATCTTCTTTAAGGTGGGTGTAAAAATTTTATAGCTCATAATTCAAAAACGATTTCGAAAAATTTGTAAAAATTACTAAAAAAATACAAATTAAAAAATAAATTAGAAAATATCTGCAAATTTTATAGTTCGAACTTTGGAAGAACGAATCAGGTAAATTTAATAAAACAAAAGATATATTAATAAATATCTACCAAATTTAATGAATGTTGAGAAGTTAAAATTTTGAGGGAAATTTTTTTAAAATCTTTTCGAGGAATTTTTACAAAACTTCGTACTTTGACGTAACTTGAGTCGTAGAATCGAAGTATGGAACAAAAATCGATATGTTATTTCAGAAAAAGTCCGCTTTTGCGTCAAAATACATATGCTAGAACAATATAGAAAGTATACAGAAATAAAATATGCATTAGAATAATATATAGAAATGAAATAAATATCCTAAGTCGTGCTTTCGAGACATGAAAAACGCAAGTTAAAGCTCCGAAGAGTGTACATGTAGGTACAGGAATTTCCATGAATGTACCAATTTGTGTTCAATGACAGTTTTATATTTTGCAGATGTTAGGAACAAAGTGCACCATACATCCTTCTTTCAAAATCTCTTGACGTTTACATCGAAAAGCTGTGTACATTCTTAATATCTGTAACATGTTACATGCGATACCAATAGTACCAAACTGTACTTCAGTCATTTCTTTACCTGCTGCATATTGCCTGCTTTAAATATAACATACAGCATTATACTAAATACGTTATATTTAAAATACAGGACATGTGTTACAAATTGCTTACCGCGTTACACAAATCTACACGCATTGCAATACATTTTGAGTAGTCGGCCAGGAGTCAGATTCCGATTTACGGGCTAGCTGAGTGGATTTTCCATATGTATAACTTGAATATCACTTTCCCATAAAAGCCCTCCAAGAAGGCATCCCTCTGATTAGGTAAGTAATAATAGTGTGCTTTGCTTTAATCAATTATGCTAAAATAAATGTCAGACACAAACGTGCATTACATTTACTATAACATAATATTACATGCCGTCTAGACATTTTTGATGCATGTATTGAGAATATACACAGTTTTTAAAGCTTTAATTGATTTCACTGCTTTCATTAGAAAAATGGAGCGAATAGATGAATAAATGCAACTATAGAAAATTCAGGTTTCAGCTTTGCGGCATGGCCTGTACGCAACCTTTTTTTATACGTGTATTATAAAATACTTAAAATACTTGCAATACTATTGCAAAACGGGATTACGTCATGATTGCATAAACTCCGCTGTCACTAAAAATTTTATTATTTAATTGTCATTAAAAACATACTACTGCAAAATTTTCCCTTTTTAATGCTTGGTCTCAGTAATTCACATAACATTTGCAAGGTTTGTGTATTTCTGTACACGATATTGATATACGCAACTCGCCAAACAGAGGATGTACGCAAATTATTTTTTTCGATCGCGAAAGCAAATTACACAAATACAAACAAAAATTACACCCCCATCCGCTTTAAGCAAATATCTATACATAAGCAATTGAAAAACGACACTTCATACCTAAAAATAAAAATCGTCTTACATAACGTATATTAAGTTTCATGAAAAGTGTATGTTAAATGTATGAAAAGTCTGTAAGTGTATGTTAAGTCTCATGAAAACAAGTAAAGCACTAAAAGTTATGAAAATTAATTAATAATTGTGAAACATATACTATACATATAATATTAATTTAATGTTGCATATACTATTAATTAATTATATGATAAATGTTTATTAAAAAGAGTAAAGTTTTAAAGTGAATAACATATATAAATTTTGTCACGGAGTGGGTTTCTTGTTCAGCTGAAGCAGTGTTGCCTGCAGAAAAGATTGCTATGACTGGCGTATTAACATATCTAACAGAATATGCCGACGGGCGAGGTTCGATTCACTGGCAAGGTATAAACGTTTATGATTTTCATATTTAGGGTGTGTAAAATTCGTCGGCCGGGAGATTGATTACATAAGGAAGATCTGAACTTTAATCTATTATTGAAAATATGGCTCCCGGATACAAAAAAAATCATGAAACTCAAGCAAATAAAAACAAAATTGCTGTACAATTTACAAGTGATTGATTCTATCCGTAAGTGGGTGGAAACTCGTTATAATGTATGGTGAGTTTCCGCCCGCTCATATGAATGAATAGTACTCTCATAATGAATCGGATTTCATATTTGGTTCTAATCTCATTGGCGGCGCTAAGCATCAAAATTCAACGTGTTGAAATATTCTGCTTCTATGCACTTCAGAATAAAAAAGTAAAGAAAAATGCGTAAGCAAATTAACGGTATGGCACTCACTGATGAAAAGAGGAGCCATTTACAGTTCCTTGGCAAAAGACTGATTCTAAACCACTCTTTTTTTTAGGGAACTGTAAATGTTTCCGTTTATTTAAATCGGTGCGTTAACTCATTCGCTTCCGGAGAGGTCACAATCTGTTGCCCTCAAGCATTTAAAACACCCGTATATACAAATTTCTGTTGAAATGCATTTTCAACAGACTAGTAGACTGCTACAGCGTTATTCACTAGTAGTCATTTCACTAGTAGACTGCTACAGCGTTAACAATGACCTACTTAAAGGAAATGATTACTTCTCTCTTGGGGATCTTTCTGCTGTTTCACCTACTGTGGGCAGTTTTCCCTCAGGAAAGGATTGCAACTGTGAGCATCAATAGCAGCTAAAGTTTGATGCTAAATAACAAATAAAGGAGAGGAAAGGCGCATTCAAATAAGACAGCTACTGTAGTCGCTTTAAAATAATGATGGATATGTCATTTAACACCTCCGAAAATCAATGAGCCATGCACTAATGTGATGAGGGAGAGTACCAGATAGAAAAAGGATGTAGACGTTCGATCCACCTGCCGTTGTCTCAATGCACGGGAGTTTAGGACGATTTCGCTGTAAAAGAGTTAAAAAAAGATTGGATTCCTTTCATCAACCAGTATCATTGAAATGAAAATATTTCATTCTGGACGAGTGTGCCGTTCTTGCAGATGATGTTGTCAACTAGACTATATAACCCAATGTCGCAGAACAGTTTGGATTTTAGACATTTTTTTTTCGAATCTCTATGAAAATGTTGGGCGAATTATTTTGTAATATGGGTAGTGTGAAAAACATGGTCATAAACGAAACTCAAACATTTCAATGAAAATTCAGTGAGTAGTATGTTTAGAGGATCAGCAACAAAATGGTTATAAAAGGAATTGTTGACTCATTCTTGTATCATAAAAACCGGGAAATTATCTGTAAATCTCAAAAAATATTTTGCATGCAATGTATAATACCCGTATATAATTCGTAAAAGTAACACGCATTACACACGAAGATATATAAGATTCTTTAAAAATTCCAATTTTTTTCACATGTTTCTTTGTATGTAATGCACAGAAATTTCAACTAAATTTAACGAAATTTACAGAAGATTTGACACCTTTCAAGAAAAACATCAAACTCAAAATTTAAATGAAAATTATGAATACTCGATGAGATATGAGCATTTAAAGAAAATCCTTTTTAATTGTGTATGCACGAAATACATGAGCTTTTTACCCCCCATAATTTGGTAACCAACTACACAGTCCAGTCACATTAATGTGACCATCTGTCAAAAGCCAGAATAACCACCTTTCGCAGAGCGGACTGCTGCGAGACGTGCAGGAAGAGAGTCACATAGGTCCCTGAAGGTGTTCTCTGGGATGTTGAGCCATGCCGACTCTAATGCCGTGGCCAGCTGCGCTAGATTACGCGGTTGAGGATCCATGGCGCGAACAACTCGATCGAGATGGTGCCACAGATGCTCGATTGGGTTTAAGTCAGGTGAGTTTGCTGGCCAGGGGAGGACGGTAAACTCATCCTGGTGCTCTTCGAACCACGCACGTACACTGGCAGCTGTATGGCACCTCGCATTGTCCTGCTGGAAGATGCCATCATCCTGAGGAAAAACAATGCGCATGTAGGGGTGAACATGGTCCGCAAGGACAGATGCGTACTTGTATTGATCCATTGTGCCTTCCACAATGATCAGTGAACCTAGAGAATGCCAGGAAAACATTCCCCAGACCATAATGCTCCCGCCTCCAGCTTGGACCGTTCCGGCAATGGTTGCAGGGTGGTTCCTTTCAGAGGTTTCACGCCTTATACGCCAACGTCCATCTGTCCGATGGAGCATAAAACGCGATTCATCCGAAAACGCAACCTGTCGCCACTCAGTGGACGTCCAGCTGCTGTACTGGCGTGCAAATTCTAGCCTTCGCCGTCGATGAACAGCAGTCAGCATAGGTGCACGAACCAGGCGTCTGCTTCGGAGGCCCAGACGCAGCAATGTTCGCTGAATAGTACTTTGGGAGACACTTTTGGTAGCCCCTTGGTTCATTTTGGTGGTCAGTTGCTCAACGGTAGCCCGTCTATCTGCCCGAACGCATCTCCGCAACCGTCGTTCGCCTCTGTCATCTATGGCCCGTGGTGCACCACATTTGCCACGTCGCTGATTTTGGACAGTCCCATTTTGCCATGCACGGTACACTTTTACCACGGCGGCACGCGAACAGTTCACAAACTCAGCCGTTTCGGAAATGCTTCCACCCTTGGCCCGAAAGCCAATGATCATGCCCTTTTGGAAGTCGGATAAATCGCTTCGTTTCTGCATTACGCCAACGATTGAAATGTTTTCCGAAGCCCTCACACACCCTTTATATACGCTCAACTGCACTGTGCTGCCACCTGCCTTCTGTGATTGGTTATTTAACTCTGACATGGAAAGTACGTGGTGGTCACATTAATCTGACTGGACTGTGTATATAGGATATCTTATACAAAAATTCTGGAGGAACGCCGTGCATATTAAAGGCATCGACATTGTAACAAGCTATAATGATAATTTCGGAAGAAATAAGACATGTGTGCGTGGGAGAGAAACGAAGTAAATCTTCGTTCGGTCCAAAAGGAATTTTAGCAGGGATTTAAAGGTGTGCATCGGAAAAGAACTGACTGAACGGTGTATTGATGCAATTAGTTTTGATGTAACAGTTTGACGTAATTAGTTTTGTAATTAACTAGAAGATATGTGAAACATGTAGAGGGAATAGAACATATTTTACAATAGAATGTGTGTAGTAATGGCACGTTGAGGTAGTGCAAAGCGCTGTTGATCGGTAGGTAAAAATCTTCTGCTGGTGTGAACTATTATTTCGCTTCCAAATTTCGAGCGATATACATCGTTGCACTAATGCGAAACTTACTGTATGAGGTAGTCGCTAAAATGGAGTAGCTACTCAAAGGAGATAAAGAGAAAGATTCTGAAGTACCTCCTTTGAGCTGCTGTTTTTGGTTCATTTGGCTATGGCAAAGCATGTGAGGGCTATCTTCTTAAGAGGAAGAACGCCTTCGTGAAGGCCTTTCTAGGGAAAATGAGTGTTATCTATGTTACATATGAGGAAAACCTCTCATGCCTGTTTGCTCGCAACCGAACCCGGATCTGTTCTAGGACCGGTTCAATGACTCACCAAAAGTTTTCAACGCCCCCCAACCGGCATGGATGTTTGTAAATTATAGTGTCTTTGCGGCATGGGGGCACTCTAAATACGCGGTGAGCCCAAAGTCCTCTCGAGAGGTTGGTGGTAGGGAAAGAGGAGTGGGAGATCTAAAACGCAATATCTTCTGTACGGTGTTCGTGGAATTTCGTGATCTTGGGCTGACTATAGGCCAGACAAGTGAGCATTAGCAACCATAACAACCGCACGGCCGCCCTGAGCAGCTGATCCATTGCCGTTCGCAGCCCCTTAGGTAAAATACATATCGTGAGCTTTTCGTTCGTGTGGCAATACGCAACGCCAATTTACAGCAGCAGAGCGCTTTTATGAGTCACCGAACAAAGCCCTGCGATATTTCAACGCGCCCTTTCCACACACTCATTCTGTTACAAAATCCGCTTATTTCTGTTCCTTCTATCTAAATTTTTCTTTTTACTTCATACTCTAAAACCATTTTTTAGAGCTGACTTTAAAAAAATTCTCAAATGTATTTCATAATTAACCGGAAAGCTCTTTAAAAGAACTTAAGAGGGGGAGAAGAAAAAGAAGAAAGGAAATCTTTATCAAAATACTGGTATTTTTATACAAGCAAGATTTTTGCTTGTCTAAATAATTAAAGTAGTAAACAAAACTCTGAGGTGAAAGAAAAGTGCTTCGGTATGACACTTCTGGAACTTTTATGACGGTAGCTTTTCTATTTTATGCTAAGAACTGATTTTTTGTAAAAGTATCGGCGTCTTTATGCCGAGCATCATTGCGAAGATTTATTGTTCGCGAATACATTCTTATCTACATAAACATTCCAGTAAAAAAAAGCGCTCGGTTTCAACCCATAATTCTTCCTAACCTGCTAAAACATAATCAACAACATCAATAAAAACGTTCAGTCATGACAAGAATACATACATCGTAAAAGATGTCGAAACTCTTAAATTAATAAGTCAATAGTTGCAGTTTTAAAGAATTTTGATTTACAATTCTATTGATTCATTGAGCCTTATTTCCACTGGGATAACTATTTACTATGTCATATGGCTCGAGTTTCCATTTTCAAAGGAGTCTTAAAATCCTTCTTCAGTCTTTAGAAAGTGTACAAAGTTATTTATTTATTTATTTTTCCAGTTCTAGGTTTTCAATATATAAAATCAGAAGCAGAACTCATCGGAAGAAATAATTCATTTCACGTTTGAAAGACTACTGTAAATCAGATTTTAAAACTGAAAACTTTTAAAATGGAGAATAAAAAGAAAGAAAAAGGAATTAAATTTATATATTTTGCATTTCATTCATATGCTTCATTATTGACCTGATAAACAATTTAATTGTTTTATTTTCTTCATACCTAAATAACGCCACCCTAATCGCTAAACCTTGTTAGCTGCCACGTCGCTGACCCCGGCTTCGAAAAGGAAAGAAAGACTGGATATTGTAAGTGTACAGTGTTTTACGGCATAGAAAGGGGCACTTAAAATACACATTTAGCTGAAAATGCCCTTAACACGTTCGCTGCCGAACGACATTTTCAAAAAAGGTTCCACCACGCCAACAAATTTTAATTAATTAATTGTAAAATAAAATTACAAAACATTTATTTGCGGGAAAGATATTGAACTTAGGTAATTTTATTTGCTTCATTAATTATACGCATTATATCGCAATCGGTGTTTACTATAAAATGTTTTATAACGGCGGCAACTACCAGTATATTCGTAGTTGGCGGTTGCTTGTAATAAAGACTGTTTATTTTTACAAATATTATAACAAAGATTATTATAAGTTGCTTTATTATTTTTACAGTTCCTATGTTATTTACTTTATAATTGCTTATATTATACGTATGTTAATTATAATAAATCTTTTGAATTGAGCCAAATTGTTGTGTTTTTTTTTTCTAAACCCCAAAGCCAGATACCTTCAAAGAACATAAAAATACTATGAGTTTGATTGTATGCGGCGCAGGTAAAACAAAAATGCTCTACGAATTAACTCGTAGCTGGCGCCTAAGCACAAACTTCGATCTACGTTGGTTGGAATCGAACGCGTTAAGTATTTGATGGTAGGGGAAGATTGGCGACAAACCCTTGGATCAGTCCTCCGCTGTCCAGATGATGTAGTAATTATTGAGATTGAATGCTGTACAGAATGGCCCGTGTTCCAATATCGGAAAAGGCATGGATGTTTGTAAATGCATAGTGTCTGTTCGGCAAGGGGTCATCCAAATACACGGGAATACGACAGTCCTCTCCAGCAACTGGTGGTAGGAGGCACTCAATCCGCCCTCTGGAGTGTTCTCCCTCAAAATTAGGATTGAGTTTCGCAGTTAGTGCGGTGGAATTCTGTGCCCTTTGGTGAAATTATAGTTTCTCACCCACTTATACATATATCTGTATCTAATTTCTCCTTAAAATATGAAACGGAGCTCAGAGAAGTCGAACTGGCACGTATAAGGTGCTCAAGGCTCATGTCAACGACAAACGCAGTTCAACGCTCCTCGCGATTATAAATTTCGTGGATTTGTTCTCATATTGCTGCCAGACAAGTGAAATAAGGCACAAATACATATCTAGAGAACTTAAATAAAGTTTGTAGCAAAAGCAGTAACTACTCCATTTATGGCTTTTTAATTGCTTTAAAAGGGAAACAAAATCTTGATTTAAAATGTGCAAGTTTGTATTTGATGTAACGCGTACAAAGTCGAAATTAAGCAAACAAAATGTATACTATGTCGCTTAAGTAATTTTGGTAGGAAAATATTAAATTATAGTATTTCTTTATGGAACGTCAAATAACCTTTAATAGTTTCATAAAGAAATACTGCATACTTTACATGTAAATGCAGTTTATATCAGTGGCATATACTATAATAGATAAAAAAAAATAAAGCAAATTCGCAACAGGTTTTGGCCCGGTCTCCCTTGGCATGAACCCTGATAACACAAAAAAAAAGACTCACATACACTTTTTTGCAACTCTTTAAAAAATGGAATGAAATTTAAATCTATTATTTTGCTTATTTTGTATTTATTTAACCCAGGGATTCCGAGCCTTAGTCTTGCGGCCGAGCGGTAAAGTCGCTGAACACTGGCAGCTCGACTCTGGGGTTTGAATATTGGAAATGGGGTTGACTGCATGGACCTTTTCGTACTTTCCCTATGTGTAATGTGGAGATGAACCAATTTTCCTTAGAAAATCCTCCACAAAGGCAGCTCTCCTTTTAGGTTGATAGCCCTCACGTGCTTTGTCATAATTAAATAAACCAAACCAACCTTATTTTTGCATCGAACCCTTTTAAAGGAATGGTTTTCTTCATTGAGCCTATTACATTTATCTCTATAATATTTTTATGTATAATCTCTATAATATTTGTGTTTAATTATTTTTTGCATTATTATTATTATTAATTTTTTAACTATAAACAAGTTTTCAGAAAAATGATCATAAATTTTAATTCCACAAAAAGTTTCACTTTTAATGAATGTGATGGCTTCTCTTCGTGTACTGTTGCAATTTTTTTAATACTAAGTATAGAACTGCTTAACTTAATATTTAAATCATCTTGTTCAAAATTATTTAACTTATTTCCTGTTTCTTACTCCAGTTTTGTGTTCTTCGTACTTTTTTTGTTATATTTTTTTGTACTCTTGCGTTTTACGTTTTTTATACTGCAGTTTTGCTTAAAAAAATTATACATTTAAAAAAATATAATTGATTTTTAAATAGTTTTTAGGATACTTTTCCCTTATGTTTATTTTATGCAATTAGTTTCTTAGTACCTGATACAGATTTATATCAGTAAATAATTAATTATCAATTTTATTAATAATTCTTTTTGGTAATCAATAGGATCTTGATTATGCCGATTAACTAAGGATGCATATTCGACTATCGATTCCTTGATTACCATTACCCCTTTAAAATTTCATCGATCTCAAGGGATAAATAGGGAGTTGTTAACCCTTGATTTATCCTAACAAAATCAAAATTAAAAAGAAAAAATAATTTTTTAATGTTTATTTCATAAACTTCAAAGCAATATTCGTCTCTTAATTAGTTAAAATTTACTGAAGGTTTTAAAAGTCTCAATATAGATTATTATTTCTTTATCTATTTTCTTTATCTTTAAAGCCAGATTATTTCTTTCTCTATTGTTTAGGCGAAAAATAATTTCTTTATCTATTTTCTTTATCTTTAGATTTTGTCTCAATCTAGATCATTACTTCTTTACCTTTTAATTAAACCATTATTTCTTTAACTCTTTTCTTTATCTTTAAATGTAGATTTTTGTCTAAATCTGGATGAGTATTTCTTTATATACCATTTAGAACAATTATTTCTTTATTTCTTATTTAGATAATTATTTCTTCATCTATTTTCTTTATCTTTAAATCTAGATCATTATTATGGAATCTTTGACTGAAGAAGCCTAAATCTAGATCATTGTTATAGAATATTTGATTTGAAGAAGTCTAAATCTGGATCAATATTACTGAATAATGAAGGAAAAATAATTTACCTGTTAAATTTCAGCAACATGTACTTTCCAAAATTCTTCAAAACCACATAATGAATGAAACAGTTGCATGATTTACTACACGTATTCTGCTCAACAAAGACAATGCTCTGCCAACTTAATATGTATTTGTCTGCGTAAGGCAATGTTGCGTTTTCCTTCTTCCTATTTATTATCTTTCACAGTAGCTTTCGGGAAAGAATGTCTTTTAAATACCCTTTGGGTAAATAGGAATAATATACAGATTTTGCTCTAAAGAAGAATATATTCCGAAGCAGTTCAGAAGGTTGAAAGCAAAAGGATATGCAAATAAAGTTCGATTTAACAATATTTTAGCTCTGGGGTAGCACACTAAATAAGTTATTGAGCATTAGAATTTCCTCTTATTTTTATAATTTTTTTTAAACTGTGAGGTAAATTTAGGCTACTCTTTTAAAACAGGTAAAGTACCTGTTTTTACTTGACTCCCAAACTATTTTTCAGTGAATAAAATAAACTCACAAAATATAAATTTTCAGGGCGCAAAAATGTGATTTTTCTGAATATTACGTCATTTTGTCTTATAATTTCACTGTAAAAAAGCGTCGTATTTTAAGAATTTACTGTTTTAAAACGCAGTTCAAAAGTAAAAAAGATGTATTGAAATTATTAATCCCTTCGTGTACCAATACAAATTCAAAAAGTGGTCTTTATTTCTCACCAAGTTTTGTTTCACTATTTATTTTAACTTAACCTCTTTTAAGCTCTTATTTTACCTCAAACCTGTAGCGGTTTTATTCTGTTGCATTCAAATCTGAGAAAAACATCTTGAACGGATTTACTCGGGTGCATGGAAATAATTCATTTCGGTGTACCCGAGTTAACACGGCTGAGTGCATTACAAAATTAAATTGCTTTTTGGAACGCTGTAGGAGAGCACGTTGGGTAAGTTACGAACTGTAGTATGGTATGGAATATTTAATTATGACAAAGCACTCAAGGGCTAGTTACCTAAGAAGAGGGAGGCATTCGTGGAGAACTTTCTAAGGACACTGGCTCGTAGACACATTACACACGGGGAAAGGTACGGAAACACCAGCTTGTTACTACAGAACTACCAGTGTTCAGCGACTTTAACGCTCGGCCGCTTTAACGAATTCTTGATTAACAAACTCAACGATATGGAAACGAGAAGTGGTAATACTGCACGGAATAAAACATTTTTATATCCAGCGCCCGACTGTCTGTCGAAATGTTAAAGATACGCTGTTTTTAAATATTTTGTGATTTTGCTGTTGAATGGAATTTTATGTGACGTAAGTGCAAAGACCGTGATATTTAATAAATAAAATTAACACGCAAAACGAAAAAATTCTGAAAGCCTTCTCCTTAACAAAACTGAACATTGAGATGATTAGCTGGGAAAAGACAGAAGAAAAATAGAAGAAATGTATGGCAATACGTAACACTGGATCAGGAATTGTAAACATATGCTGCTGTTAAAATTTTTATGATTTTGCTATTGAATGGTATACTGTGTAAGAGCGAAGAAAGCGATGCTCAATAATAAATCTAAAAAGACGAAAAAAAAAGGGTTACCAGGAGTGAGTGTAAAAGCAGACTGGTAGGCTGCCAGCGTGAAAAACCTTAATATATCCTTTTGGGCGGCCGTTAAAATCTGAAACCGTTCAATTTTTTTTAAATTTTATTTTTAAAGATCATCAATTTTATTTTGCCGATGATTAAATAATGCCGGTGTATTCCAGAATACGTACAATTAAATTACGCATTGCCGTGGATAAAAGTAACTTCCAAATCGTATGATATCACTTGCTATCATTGTTCACCTGCTGTTATTGCTTATTATCCAACAAATTTTTATTTTCCTTTTTTTATTGTCCATAAAATACTTTTTTTATGCTAATGGTTTGTGACAGCATTTTTCTCGCCGTTCCATAATAAGCAAAATATCCGCAACATTTTAAATGGGAAGTTTAACCATCATTTACACTTTATTTTTACAAATGTGGGGGACTAAGAGTGTTAATTACTAGTTACCGGCAAACTATGCAACCTAACAATGAAAAATAACTGTTACCGTCATCAGCATGGTTGTTAACCCTTTTGACTGCTTCAGAGTGGGGTCAGGTTCAGATTACGGAGAAGAGATAGATATTTCTACTATATAGTGTTTTGTGGCATGGAGGCACTTAAAATATCGTCGAACTGAAAGTCTTGTCAAGAGGTCGCTTAGGTAAAATCGGACTATCATCTATGAGATGCTCTAAGCCTTGACGATGTTTTCTAAATCCTTCCTAAAACGATTTTATTGACCTGATTGAGACCCTAACAGATCAGGGAATCTATAAAAGCGATAAAGAATAACTGAAATAATTCTTAAAGTTGTCTCTATGTACTCGCTCTGACAGCCGTAATAGATTAAGTAGAAACTGATAATTGTCTATCGACGGCAAAGTGCTGTTAATATTTTCCAACTCCATATTAATAATTCTTGCACTAATTTAGAGCCTCGTACCTGCAAAAAGCGTTCTACATAAAATTCCATTTAAGTGATGGCAATAGATTTGAAGAAGATAAATAAGATATATATTTTGTTCGTTACACTGTTCATATAATTACGTGACACTGCAGTTAAATTAAAAGATGACATCATACAGGCTGTTATATTGTAGATACACGCTTTCATTTCATAATAAATGACTATTACCGGAGCATAACTTTCACGACTTTTAACCATTTATTTGCATGTAGTTTAAAGAATACGGGAGAAATAAATCATCACAAGCGTATCAATATATAGACAGTTGTATCACGTTTTCCATGTCTTCCAGGTGATCTGTACACGATGGTTTTTATGAGATAAAGAATACTTTTTTCTGCTATGAATTTGAGTAATGTTTTAACTTGTAATAATTATCAAGAGATAATATCGGATTCCGATTCACCTGGAAATTTCCACAAGAGATGGGATTTCAGCGAAATGAGAAATGGTTGGGAAAAAGTATGCGAGTATTCGAAAATACTTTTTAAGAAAAATAACTTTTTGTATTAATACTTTTAAGATTGCGCAATAAACCCCGAATTTTACATAATAATTTAAATGTTAGTCCCAAAGGTTAATTACGCATTTAATCCCTTTGTTTCTGTTCAAATGTTTCGCATCACTTAAAAAAAAACTTTTAGCCCAAAAATGCGTTTTCCCAAATGGGCTATTACTCTCGAAACGGGATTTTGCGTCATCCACTATAAACCGCAAATCACTTTTTAAATAGTTGCCACCAAATACTATTGCTCTGTACTATCTTTATAGAAATTAAATAATGAAGACTCTGCATGAATGTATATACTGGTATATTTCTAATATTGTGAAAAACAATTATACGTAGAACCATTAAATTTTGAATAAACTTGTTCCCCACCCGAACATGCGCACCTAATTAAGTAATTCTTAATTTCGAATTTTACATTTCATATTTTGTAAACCCTTAATGCATTTTTGATTAACAAACTCAATGATTTGAAAGTGAGCAGTGGCAACGCCGTACGGAATAATTCAAAATTCGTTAACGTTTTACAAAACATGAAATACACAATAAAAGCAAATTCGAAATTCAAAATTCGGGTGGTTCGTGTGGAGGACTACGTTTTCAAAATTTGATGGTTCCAGGAACCGTCATTTTTTTCACATTGCGAAATATATTCATGCATTCATGCAGATTCTCTCTTTATTTAGTGTCTTTAAAAATAACACAGGTTAATAATATTTGGTGGCAACAACTTGAAAATTGTTTCAATACGTTCAGTGATTCGACGCAAATGCCTTTTAACGTCTAATAGCTTTTCTGGACTAACGCCCCTTTGGGCTAAAAAAATAATTCTAAAACACTGTAGAAGTACTTAACACATTAGCGTTTTACATCTTTTTTTAAAAAATTAGCGTCTGTTTTCAAACTAAAAGTTATATCCATAAAAATTTTATTTCTTAAGTATGGAAATAGAGCGAAATTATATTTTAAAGCTATCAGTATATATCTGATGGCTCTAAAATGTAATTTCGCTTTTATGGGTGCATCCCAATCTTTCAAACCAGTTGCATTTTATGAACTAAACTCGTTCGCATATCAATTCTTATAATTGCAGCAACTCTTAATTACAGCAATGAGGTGCATTTCAGCCTATTTTATGATTGAATCCATCACAAGGTGTGGCTGTCAGTTGATGGGTGCAGAAGATGCCGAGAATGTCAAACTTCTCCAATCGAAGGGAGAAAAAAAAAAGAGTGTGGGCGAAGTGCTTATTATAACTGCTGCTTGAATCTACAATAAATCCATCAATACTAATTGCACACTGCGCATTTTATCTATAATTTCGTTTTCACATTAAACGTAATTATCGCCATAATTTTTAACAAGAGTTTCGCGACATTCATTGAACCTTGGTATTTAATTGTTCACGGTGATCATCGAAATATATAAATTAAATTTGAATTTATGCAGATGTTACGTATGTCAGCAGAGCTGTCTCATGCCTAATAATTCAGAAAATAATTACGCCCCAAATACTGCCATAAATAGTAAATTAAAATGTGACGTAAATAACACATGGCATCCTTATACGGTACATTAAATTATACGCTTTTTTTAGTGCCCTTCTTTTAAACATATTTCGTTGCATGATTCTAACTTAATTAAACGATCCCCTAAGTACCACTAATGGTACATTACATTACTTTTGATGGTACCATTTTTACACAAAAGACTTAAAAGAATGTTCATAATGAATGTGAAATAGTGCCTCTCCTGATATATTGATATATATATATATATATATATTGTTTCAAAAGAATATAGTAAAGTTAAATTAAATTTAAATAATTCTTTTGCGCCATTGCTGCAAGGAATGAAATTTGAATTTAACAAAATTTCTATTCGCAAAAAGCAATTTAAAGTAAAAAATTAATTACAGAAATAAGTTTAAAAGAAATTATAAATAATTTATATTACTGCGAACTAATCTACAATATCATTTAAATTCTGAGAACATAAGTAAATCAAGTGCAAGTATCAAACTCTATTAACAAATACAAAATTGCAATAAATTTTTTAAAATCCTAAAAATAAAAATTATGCGTAAGTGAATAATTGTTGAGCTGGGGCAGAAGACAGACTTATCAAGGGGAAGTTGCCCTCAAATCTAACTCTTCAATTATTCAATTCGTGTTTCGTCATTTATATAGGCAAGTGTAAAATTCAAAACCAAAAGTAAAACCAAATGATGTGATCTACCAAAAGCAATTCAAACGAGTGGAACTTTTAGAAAAGAACAAATCAAAGCCAATACAAAACAATACCCTTTATAATACCAATTCTTTTAGAAAACCAATTTAATTCAGAAACTCTTGCCCACAAAAATCACCACTCAAATTTAGATTTATTGCAAATGGTACAAATAATTATAAAAAGAATATAGATTACATATTTGCAATTTTACTTAAAAAAATCTGTATTTTAATTCATCAACTAGTTAACAAACAACATAACTATAGTTGGATTATTTATAATACTACTCCAGTTCTCAACATATTTAAAATTTTAGAAATTAAGAACATTAACTACTATGAGAACCTTTATACTTCCCTACCATTAGAAGAAATTTTTACTAGTTTAATGCAATTCCCACAACGTTTTCCTGATATGCTTAACATCCTTTGAATTGATAGATAGAAGACTTACCTGAATTGTGCATTATTTAATAACTACATTAAATACAATAATAAGATCTTTCAGCAGATTAGAGGATTATATATATATATATTATGATTATATACTTATGATTTTTATTGAAGTGGTACAAAATTTAAAAAGTTTGGGAACTCCTGAACAAAAGTCTTGAGATTTCAAGTTTCTTCCAAATTTTTTAAAACATTGTTTTTTGTTCATAAGAAACTTCAATTATCATTGGAGATACTTGTAATAAATTTTGTTCAGAATAATACGTACTCTAATACTTCAAAATCTGTTAAATTTAGATTTAAGCTC
>KK119453.1:85072-95102 GCA_000611955.2 Stegodyphus mimosarum
ATACTGAATGTAATAATTAAATTTTTACATTTGCCCATTTTAAAATTTTATATTAATATGCTTCTTTTGTACTTATTAGGGCACATTCTGTGAACATTTCTGCTGCCATTAAAAAATACTGAATATAATAATTAAATTTTTATATTGAGTGCGACACCGCAGTTAATTCTTTAAAACTTATGAAATACAAATATTATAGTTTCGAAGTATTTTATTTTTTAGCATTAAAATTAGCAAAACAATAATACGAAAAATATAATTTCATTTAAACTCAAGTTCTTTAAAATTCAAAAACTACTGAAATACATTATCTCGAGAACATAACGCAAGATGCCTTTATTCTTTTACTCTTTTTAATTTTTGCCAACCCAAGTGTGTTTTCAAAATAAAAATACCTGATGTGGACCTCACATGACTTCCTTGTGCGGACTTTTAAATTATACCCATTTTTTGCTGAACTTAATTTAAATATATTTTCTCGAATTTCATTATAGATACATTTCTCATTCAATTAAGTTCTCACTTCGTGGCAAGTAGAAGTGCACAAAACTCAAAACATCTTCAATAAAAATTGTAAAATACAGAAAAACTTAAGACACTCAATACAATTAAAAACAATGAAAAGAATTTTTACAATTAAAATTAGAGATTCTACGCCCAAACAAGCAATTCGATCAACGAGCACGAAGACAAAATTTTAGTTGCACAAATGCCCCTTTGGACAAAATAAATGAAGTTGGTGCACCAACTGAATTAATTCACTAAGAGTTTCAAATGTAAAAAATGGCAGCCTCGTCAGGGCTAGAGCCAATTTTAAATTGTTGATAATTCTACAACTATCGCATGCAGGCTAACTAAAAGCATAAAAACCTTAACCAGAACATAAGAACAATATAATTCAATCATATTTAAAGCAAAAAATCACAATTTACCAACATATAAGAATAAAAATACTAGCGAGTCGGTAACAGAAAGGAATATATAGATACACGTTTCGTGCGAAGAAAGATTGTAACAAAAAGAGAGGTGCACAACTAGATGTTATAGCAGTCCCATTTACAAGATTTCAACCTTCTACTGGAACTCGTTTTTAAGTTATGCGAGATATCACATATATGTGATACACATATATCATTTCACATATATGTGAGTACATATTATATATACACGTGTAATCACATTACATACACGTACATATGTACAGACGTTATGAAAAAATCCCTTCTGAATCTATTTTACAATCCGTTTTTGGAGAAGGAGTCTTTTATTCTGTCTCTATGTTCAGCTGTCACTCAGAAACATGATTCAGATTGATTCGGGAGCTGTCAAAATGGATATTTTAGCTGAGATATGATACTCGAAATTTTTCATGATTACAGTAATTCCTTTGCTTCGTAGAAGGAAGTTAAAAAACCATCTAATTCTATGCAAGTGCAGTAAAGTGTTTCATTTTGATATATAAAGAAATAGAATTTGAATTTGGATACTAAGTCAATTTTTAGTCCAATGGGGCTTTGTCCTTGAAGGACTACTGTTTTCGTTTTGCGATTTTGCGTTGAATCACTACGGCTGTATCACTTTTCAAATTGTTGCCACCAAAAGTTATCGCCTTGTATTATATTTAAAGAAATTAAATAATGAAGAATCTGCATAAATGTATGTATATTTCTCCAAATGTGATAAAACAACGGTACCTAGAGCCATCCAATTGTGATTAACGTACGTTTCCACCCGAATATGCGCATCTGGAAGCCCAAATTTGTAATTTGTTTTATTATCTATTTCATATTTTATAAAACTTAAACGAATTTTTGATGAACAAACTCAACGATTTAAAAGCGAGCCATGGCAACACTCTACGGAGAAAAAAAAAACCTTTTTATCTCCAGCACGCGGAACTGTGTATCGGAAATGCTAAAGATATGCTCATTTAAAATTATTTTGCGATATTGCTGTTGAACTGAATTTTATGGTTTAAGTGCGAAGAACATGATATTTAATAAATAGAGGTAACACACAAAACGTTAATAAAACGCCCCTTTGGACGTAATTTAAAATCTGAAACATTTCAGATTTTTTTTGTTAATTGAATTGAATTTTGAGCTGAAAAAAAATGGATTTCGCTTCATGAAATAGACGTAGAATGTATAAGAATACGGTAAGCGTTATCTTCTGTTATAACATCTACTTATATTAACTTTATCACACGTCTGAGGTAAAGCGAAGGTTATTCACAAAAGCGTTTTTCACAAAGTTCTAGTGAACAAGAAAGAACGGGAAATTAGGGTAGAGTGCAGAACACTGCTGCTTTCTAGAAGGCGAGGTTTGCAGACAAAAGACCAAGGACGCATAAGGTGTCCAGTAGGCCATAAAGATTTGTTTTTATACCTTGAAGAAGGATTGTGGGAAAGTTCTTTCGATAAGTACATTAAACAATGGCTCGAAAGAGCAAAATTACGCTCTTACATTTAATAACTCTTCATATATCTGAACGAGTAAACTATGGTAGGCGCCAATTAATGTAGCAACATTTGCCCATGGTTATTTTGATGCCATTAACCGAATGGTAACATTAAACGATGAGAAAAAAATATCCTTAAAAATAGCAATGGAAATGTAACTGATTTTCTAATTTCTAGTAACACAAATATAAGTAAAAACATATAAATAAGCCTTTCACAGCATTTTAATTAGGAAATTTCAAAAGTTGATTTATGAATTGTTTACAATTTTTCTGGAAGTTATTTGACCTATGCTGTACCTCAGTCTTAATAGTCGGAGGGCATCAGTCATTCGAAAAGAACTTGCCAGTGTAAAGTTCTAAATTACGGAAAAAAAAAAAAATCTTCGATTGGCATCGGTATTTTCAGCGAGTCTTTTTTACCTCCCGAAAGAAGAAGGGAAGGAAAATTTGCATCTGCAAGCACTTTTTCACCCATCTGAAGAAAAACGACTTGTGTCTGATCGCCTTCAGAATCAATATAATCATTCAAAATCTATGTCAAACTGAGGTTACTTTTTTGGCTATTTTTAAATGGTGATTAAAATCCAAACCAAGCTGTTTGGCGACTTGATTCTTTACTTGGCGAAATTTCGTTTTCGCTTGGGAACTTTTATGATACATTTTGATCTTATTTGGCAAATTTCGTTCAATTTAAAACAAATTTATTCTTCTATCATATTAACCGATTCGTTGATCACCAAAAGCGACGTAATTTCCATGTTTACGTATACGAACAGAAGACTTCGACGATTCGATGACAATATCCGAATGATAGCATCAACCGTTATCACATTAAGCGGCATCTAGCATGTTTGAAAAGCTTGGTTTCGTTTATGAGAAAGACTTTCTTTAAAATGGCGGGGGACATGGTTAGGAAATCATCTGACTGATTTAAAAGCTGTAATATTTGGAGTTTAGTGAGTGAACGATTTACATGAAAATTACTTGTTTAATTATTACAGAATCATAATTTACTAATTAGGTTAGGAAAGTAAGAATGAAGAATTAAACAGATGTTCTTGGTAACAGTTATACCATGGCACTAAAAGTCGCGAAGATAGATTTGCTTTAGGAAGCTTTCCAATTTTAAGTCACTGTTAGCAGCAGTAGGGGAATCTTGTAGCTTCCAGATAGAATAAATAAGATAGCGTAATTAGAAGCTGTTTAAAAGAAGGTTTGCGTTTACAAGCCAGGTGCAAGAGACTGATACTTCTGCCTTGTGTTATTTTAAACCCTCTCAAGTGCTGAGGTAGAATAAATTGAAAGTATTTTTTCTGCGCTTTCTTGAATAAATTAGTCATTCTAGCGGTAAAACCTCAATAGCAGAATTTCAGTAATACCTAATCAGACTTGTAATTTAAGTCAGATGAGTTAAGTTCAGCGCCAGATAAGCGTTACAGTACTTTCATTTTTAATCAGTGACTGGACAGCTGTTCCTCTACAAATGTACAGATTCAGTAGCTCTAGTCTTACAATATAAAACACGGGACTTACGTATTAGCGCAATCACCTTGGCGTAATTTGGCGATTTTTTTACACATGAAAGTTACTTATTGGATACAAGTTGGTGATTTTCACTCCATTTTTTAGAGATATTCTCACGCTGCCGAACAAGCGCCTGGCCCCAGCCACCACCCCTGTTCTTATTGGTTGCCGTTTATGACGTCAGGTTGAAGAGATTTCATTATCTGTTACATTATTTACATTATTTGTTATCTGTTTCATTATTTCGTTTACATTAAGTGAACTTATACTGCTTTGGTCTTGGTTATGTATAAAAGTGAATTTGTGGAGCTAGGCTCAAGCTTTAGGCGCGCTAAAATGCCGCGGGGAATTCTCGTCACTATATGACACAAGTCGTGTCCAATAAGAGCTTGGGGTGGTGGCTGGGGCCAGGCGCTTGTCGCTGCCGATATTTATCGAAAGCTGGCAGACATTATCAACATAGGAAAACAAAACATACTTTAACAATTTAAAATATAAATTTGAATTATTAAATAAGGATTACGTGATACGTTAAAAAGAATAAAACACTTATATGCTTTAAATCTTTCTGTAAATTTGTTTGCAGTATTCTTCTCCCGAAGTACACATCGATTTATTTTCGCTTAAAAAGCATCACAGAATTTCGGAGACTCGGCTTCGCACAACCTTTGGCAGCAGCGGCAGTTGATGTTTGGTTTATATGATTACGGCAAAGCCTCGAGGGCTACCTGCCTAAGGGAAGAGATGCCTTCGTGGAGGACTTTCTAAGGGGAAACTGGCTCGTATACACGTTAATCACGAGGAAAAACATGAAAACGTCCGTGCAGCTCCGTTCGTGGGATTCGAACCTCAGACCGAATTACAAGTGTGTTCAGCGAACTATCTTCGTTGTCCCCTTTAGAAATTTTTCAATAAAATTCTGTATTATTGCAGAATTTTTACAACAGTTTCTTCTCTACAAGTTCTTATTTTAAAACTAAGTTTTAAAGCAAAAAAATATCATTACTTGTTTATGAAAACCGTTGGAACTTGGAATACAACAAAAAAGAAAGCGTTCGAAAATTGCCGCGTCGCTTCACTGAAGGACTGTTACAAGGATGGTTACCGGAGGAATGCTTATGAGCACGGTCGCCGAAGATTGGCAGATTCTGAAAATTTGGTGACTTCTACTAATGTTGTTGCGTTCATTTTAAGTATAGGATGTAGTTGTACTTACGAACAATAGTAGAACAGTAGTTGTACTTGCAACAGTCTTATTGATGACAACGGTAGTAACATTTAATAATTTAATTACGAAAACACGAGAACATAGCAGACGTAATTAACACGGAGGTGGCACACAAAAATAAAAAGAAATACGAAGAGAAAGTCAGTCCATGGGATCATAAAAAGCGGAATAGCATCATAATAATCATAATTTAGTGTTCTTCGTTTTCGAACTTCATCTTTGCACCGTCTCCGTCTCTCTCTGAGAAGGTGGTCACGTAATCTTGTTAGTGAGTGCGTTGCCATTCTTACTTATAAAAAGAAGCATACCACCACATACGTAAGTACCTAATACATTACTCCAAACAGAAATTATAATACTGTTACGGATTTTGTATTTATTCAGCTATTTTTAGTAGAATTGTAATTAAAATTGTTTTCGATCCCCGTGCAATGCAGCACGAGACTTATTTGAAGAGAAAGCTACGCCGGAAAAATTAAAATACAGGAGCGCGAGCATTTAATAAATAGATATCTCGTAGCTGTACTCTTTTGCTACCCAGAAAAATCGAGAAAATACCAGAATGTTCTCGTGCTTGATTAAAAAGTTTATAAAAGCAGAGTTAAAACATCTCACCTCAGTTGTTTTAAGTGAACTGTTGTTGTTTACTTGGTGCTGTTATTGATTTTATTGATTGTAGCGAATTTGCGGTGAGATCGGATTAGCTTTCTCTGTGTTTTGAATTGAGCTCTATTTATATTTTAGTAATTTAAAATACAATTACTGTGATATATTGCGATATTGTACGAATATCTCTGAGGAAATTTCAGCATTTTGTTTTACTTCTTGGGATAAGAATAAATTTTATTAACTTTTTACCGACATGTGCATTCAATACATTACGAACTCAGACTCATGCAACAGTACAATATAATACACTAACAACGTTTTGCAATATATCAACCTTACAAAGCAATGCAAGATGGGCGTAAAACAATTCCCCTATTTATGGCCCCCAGTGGCCTACCCACTCAACCAATCGAGAGGAAATTCCATATATTGTTATTTGAATTCCTACGCTCGAGACTGTGATGATTTAAAACAATAGAACTCTCACGGTTGCGGTCACAGAGAAAAACTTTTAATATTTTTGGAATGGCAACATTCATTTTTTTTCTGCGCAAATTGATCAGCGCGCCATTAAGAAACCATAAATGGCATTGGCACGATACAAGTATGGCGAAAATTGGAAATATTTGCAAAGAAGAACATTGTAAAGAATCAATGATAAAATAAAAGACAGGGAAAAACCTTTTATTGTATTGGAATTAAAAGTTTTCAGCGGGCACACTTTTGTAGTAGATAACGCATTGCATGGATTGACAACAATAGCAAATGTAACATTACAAGTGGATTCTGAACAACTGCACGTTTTATAGCAGGATTTAATTTTGACAAATCTCGTGGATTTAATGCACACACCTAAGATTTCAGACAGTCGCAATACCAGAAATCCATCGGAGTGCGGTCGGGGGATTATGACGTTAAGCTGCAAATTTGCGGAGATGACTGTATCTTGAAATGTTGTACACGTCAAAAATTTTAAAACTCGGGGTAAAGAAAATAGCGCAACTAATATTGAATTTTATTACACTGAAATGCAAATTAACACATTAAGATTTTTTTTTCTTTTCGAAAGTAGCAATTTGCCCAGAAGGACTATTAATTTCCTTTCGCCATTTTCATTGATTCACTACAAGCGTTGTTTCAATTTTCAAATTGTTGCCACCAAATATTATCGCCCTGTATTATATTTAAAGAAATTAAATCATGAAGAATCTGCATAAATGTGCGTATGTTTCTCCAAATGTGATAAAACAACGGTACATAGAGCCATCGAATTTTGAATATTGAACGTTTCCACCCGAATATGGGCATCTGGAAGCCAAAATTTGGAATTTCCAATTTGGTTTATTATCGATTTTATATTTTGTAAAGCGTTAACGAATTTTTGACTAACAAACTCGAAGATTTCAAAGTGAGCAATGGCAACGTTTTACAGAAAAAGCATTTTTATATCCAGCGCGCGAAACTGTGTATCGTAAATTCTAAACATGTGCTCATTTTAAAATCATTTTGCGATATTAGTGTTGAATTGAATTTTATGGTTTAAGTTCAAAGACCCTGATGTTTGATAAATAAAGGTAACACACAAAATGTTAAAAAAACGCCCCTTTGGACGTAATTTAAAATCTGAAATCTTTCAGTTTTTAGTCCAAAGGGGCTTTGTCCCTGAAGGACTATTGTTTTCGTTTTGCGGTTTTACATCGGAAACATTAAAAGTCTGAATTACTTTTCAAACTGTTGCCACAACATATTGCAGCCCTACTATATTTAAAGAAATTAAATAATGAAGAATCTGCATAAATGTATGTATATTTCTCCAAATGTGATAAAACAACGTTACCTAAAGCCATCCAATTTTGAATAATGTACGTTTCCACCCGAATATGCGCATCTGAAAGCCCGAATTTGGAATTTGTTTTATTATCGACTTCATATTTTGTAAAACTAACGAATTTTTGATGAACAAACTCAAGCAATTTAAAAGCGAGCAATGGCAACACTCTACGGGAAAAAAAACTTTTATCTAAAGCGCGAGGAACTGTGTATCGGAAATTCTAAAGATAGGCTCATTTTAAAATTATTTTGCGATATTGCTGTTGAACTGAATTTTATGAAGGGCGAAGAACGTGATATTTAATAAATAAAGGTAACACGCAAAACTTTGAAAAATGCCCCTTTGGACGTAATTTAAAATTTGAAACCTTTCAGATTTTTTTTTAAACAAATATCTATGCTTTACTGAAAGGTTTAACTGGATATACTGAACAACAAGGTAATGCCCCAGTTGTATGAAAACAATGAGGGTTTTTTATTTTAACCGATAACAATCCTAGACGCTATTATCGAGACAATTTGCAAGAAGCCTGGTGAAAACATACTAGTTAAAATGAATAACAGAATGTCTCTAGTTTCTGTACTTTATAAACATAAAAAAATTTATGTCATTGACATTCTCACATTATTCGTCGGCTTTTAATTTTGAAGACAAGCATTTTTTTACTTGGTTATAAGTAAAAATTTACTAATTGAAATAAATAAATGAATGTATCCAGTTTGTCTTATTCATAAACATAAAAAAAAGCATTTCGTCTATATTCTCACTACAGTTTTGATTCAATGGCTTTTGAATCTGAAATCAGTGATGTATTTGACAAGGTTATAAATACCATACCTTAATTAAAATAAGTACTTGAATATTTTCATTTGGCACCATTTATAAACATTAAAAGTACATTTCCTTTATGTTCTTATAATATTCTCGATTCGATGGCTTTTGTTCTTAATCTTATTTACCACTAAGAAGGAAATGGACAAAAAGAAAATAAGAAAAAAATGAAAATACGCACGCAAAATGGAAGTGGGGAAAAAAAAGAAAAAAGGCGCGGATATTAAAAGCCCTTCTACCAAGTATAAGAAAAACAATTAATGATCTTCCGCAAACGACCTTCGAAGGTCGCATGTTGGAATGACCTCTCTGCATGCAAATACTAGTTCCAAGTCTCTAGGCAAAAAACAGCTTTAAAAGATCCATGAAATAGAAAGGTGGGGACGGTTAAACGTAGCTTTTTCAATGAGGAGAATGGTGCATGAATGGCCACTATTAACGTTCTGAAAATTTAACAACTCAAATGCGTGAGAAATTAACGTTATAAATAATTCATTATTTTATTAACTTCATTCCATATATTGCTCTTCTTTTGCTCGCGATAGTTGCCGTAAAATGTTTTACTAATGGTGTGGTATGACCTTCATTATTTTTTATTCAGGTTCCAATATTTTTTTTTCATCATAAAATGGTATGAATAGAAAAATATTAAAATATATCAGCAACTCGATATACATCTGCTTTGAAATACGTCCTACATAGTATATAGCCTGTTTGGAAGCAGACATTTTTGTTTGCTATACGTGTTTGTTTGGAATGCGACTCGAGTTCGATGTGTCCCGACTGTCCGCACTACCTTTGTTTATAGCTAGACCATGGCAAACGCAGCCTTGGCTGGCGTTCTGCCAAAACACTTAGAATCGTCCAAACGGGATGTTAATTACGTGCCACAGGATGAGAGGGTCACGTGAGAGTTTGCTCTTCGCCGGGAAGAGGGAATTTACTGCTAAAAGAGGAAAATCCTGTGTCATCGAGTTATTTGTCGTCAACCGTCTTTTGCATCTTCGTTTCTTACTCGCAGAAATAACCTCAAAGACTCGCTTTGCTTTGCAACTCTAGAAACCAAAAATATTGAAAAATTTGTGTTTCATAAGTTGTCAATTTGTCGTGAATAGTGCGCATTTCTTTAATAACTTTTAAAAATAACATCCTGAAAATAATGGAACTATATTTTTCTAGAAGAAGTATTCTTTTTGTAGTTAAAAAAAAGGGTCAACTGATTTCCACGGATCTCCTCTGATCGTAGCTGATTGAACGTGACATTTGCCAATATTGTGATCTTTTATACAAAGATTTTTTTATTCCTTATTTCTAAAATAATTTCCGTCCTTAACCCCCAAAATGCAAGTATGTTTAATAATGCGCATAGATTTTAACGAAATAGAAAGGGAAAAATGGAAAAGAAGTATAAAAATTAGTTATCGTGATGTAATTATTATGATTAATAAAATAATAACAATAATCATTTATTATCGTAAAATGAATATAACTAATTATAAGAAATTTCTTTTTTGTATGCATTAATCTAAAAGCATTTGAACTG
>KK119453.1:125824-138117 GCA_000611955.2 Stegodyphus mimosarum
AGAGGCGTTAAACCACTGAAAATGTACGTGTGTGTGTTTGTATGTTTCGCAACGAAAGCCGTCCATTTAGAACTTGTTAGTGATCTTAGTGCTCAGGCATGTATTGGAGCTTTGAAACGATTCATCGGACGACGTGGAAAGCCAGCTGAAATATTCAGTGATTGTGGAACAAATTTTATCGGTGCAAAGAATTATTTAAAAGCTTGTACGATAGAAGCCCTTGGTACTTATTTGACCAATGAAGGCATTAGATGGACAATGAATGTTCCATCAGCCCCTCATTTTGGAGGCCTATGGGAGGCTGCCGTTAAATCCATGAAGTTTCACATGAGACGTGTTATAGGATCGCAGATCCTCTCACAAGAAGAATTTTCAACGTGTCTGGTGGAGATTGAAGCCATACTTAACTCCTGTCCTTTAGTGGATGCTTCTGAGGACCCAAATGATTTTTCTGTCATTACACCGGGTCACTTCATTATCGGTTCCGAGTTAAAGAGTGTTCCTGAACCTGATGTTACAAATGAGAAAATTCCCATTCGTGAGCGGTGGAAATTAGTCACACAGATTTCGCAATCGGTTTGGAAATCGTGGTCAAAGGACTATTTGACTCAGTTGCAAGTGCGCACAACAAGTGGAAACTCCCCAGTGCCGATTTACGTGTGAATGATTTAGTGCTAATCAAGGATGAAAACTTGCCGCCACTTAAGTGGAAAATGGGAAGAATAATTCATACCTATAGAGGAACTGACAATAGAGTAAGAGCAGTGAATTTAAAAACTGTTTCAGGTGAAATTAAGAGACCAATCCATAAACTGGTCCGACTTCCTGTGAATGACTGATTGCTTTGATTTATTTCTATACAGTTGGCTAATTTAATGTTTGCATTTATATTTCAGTTTGTTTAATTTCTAGTTAAGCTGATGACAGGGTCATGGGGGCCCAGTGTGTTACGACATCCACTGCCCACCGAGAGAGGGCGCTGTATAAACCTTCTAGTTTTCTCTGTAATATATTAGTGAGTAGTAATAAAAGTGTTGTCCGAAGTGGTCGTGTTAAAGTTTCTAAGTGTGGAGTCAAAGTTTCTGCTCCCTGTACAAAAGAAGTGAGCACCCACTGCAAGAAACTTTGCTGCTAAGAGAGTTTGCTTAATAAAGTTTCAAATGTGTTCATATTTTTATAATATAAAATTTTCTCGTATAATAAGTTTGGATTAATCTATCGAGAAAATTTTTCTTTCTTCCAAAAAATAGATTTATTTTTCTTTATATTTTTAAAGAAATTCATATTAAACGCACATATTTTCATGGTTTGAGCTAGAAATGGGAGTTATCAATTTTGTTTTTTAGAGACAGAAAAGCTAGGAATTTTTGTAAATAAACCATGCTTTTATTTGGAATGGGTCACGAGAAGTCTGGATAATTGGCTTGCATGGATAATTGTCTGGATAATTGCCTTGCCGATAAACTAAAACAGCACATAAAAGGAACGTTTGCAATTATGCTACATGTTTGATGTTGTATACTGCATTTGAACTCTTCTGTTTTGTTTTTTGCCCTTAAGTAATATGTTTTTTCTGATGTTAAATTTATCCCGTACTTCTGCTTCCCTTCAACTTAACCAGAAAGACAAATTTATTAAGTTTAAATAACTTGGAAGAACCCGAATTAAGCAAGAGAGTATTGCCATCCCAGATTACTAGCAACGTCAAACGTTTCTTGAATGGGACTATGCAATATAAATCTGCAAAAGTAAAGGAAAAAGCAAATACTAATATTATATGTTTAAAAATGTGCAGTTACGCAAAAAGGCAAGAAGCGACTGTGGAAGGTCATTACAAGCTGTGGATAACGGAAAAAATTCATTATAAAAATGCAAGATAATGTTATGCAAATATTATGAATAAAAATTAAAGCATCCTAATAAAACCTTGTAATGTTAGCATTGAGCGAACAGACTGCTCCGAGTTCTTTGTTCGCCGTCAATTAAGAAACACCTTTCAGGCCATAAAATGTCTACGCACGGTTAACTCTACGTGAAGCTAAACATCAGAAACGCCTTGGACGTTTTTAGGTTGTTATTAACGGAAACGCGCTTAAGAATTATAACTTTATAACTAACAAAAACACTGTCCGTCTCATCAAAACGAAATGGGTGACCTTAGAGAAAAGAATTCAATCTAGATTCAGCTTCCACCGCAAAATTTGAGTAAGATTATAGATTAAAAAATATAATAAGAAAGTAGCGGAATTTCTTTAACTGCGTTCAAAGTTTGAATCTTTTGTTTTCTGGAGGATTCCAAGGATTGCCTTCATGGTTGAGTGACCATCTTCAAGGGAGATAATCTTTTCCAGGCTCCACATCGTGTTATCTCTGTGGCGGATTTGAATAAGTTTCTGAAGTCATGGCCCTGTTTTGTCCACGACATGCTTACAAGGTGGCCGGTATTTAGAATTGCTAAATAACTTTGTTTTAGTTGTTTTTAATGGCTAAAATGGGGTTTTATCTTTCTTTCTTTTGAGAAAAAATTAAAATTATGTATTTTATTTATTTTATTATATTTTTTGAAAATTTATTCGGAAATTATGATGATTATTAACTTAGAATGGGTAACTGCGAGTAAGAATTTATAATAAATAAAAGAGAGTTTAATGCAAAGTTTTTA
The DNA here is from genome assembly GCA_000611955.2 of Stegodyphus mimosarum. Taxonomy (NCBI): domain Eukaryota; kingdom Metazoa; phylum Arthropoda; class Arachnida; order Araneae; family Eresidae; genus Stegodyphus; species Stegodyphus mimosarum. The sequence goes on from KK119453.1 coordinate 128,487, forward strand.
TGGTTCGATGCTTACAAGAGCATACAGAAAACTCCAACAGCAAGATGACAGAGCAAAAAGGACAGTACTGTCCGCAATTCGAAGAAAACATTTAAAAATACTTATTATTTCTTGCATTATCATAATTATTGTATTTTATACAGAATTTCTTCGCGCTAAAATTTCGTAGGGTCTTATAATTGGGTATTTCGATAAGTGAATTTCAGAATGACAGAAGATGAGTTTAATTATCATACTATATACAATATTTACGCTATTTAAACAGTAAATAAATCACATAGATAATTACCATATTATACTCATACCTATCACGAATTATATGAGCTACATCTAGCTGAGAGATTTAAATTTAGACCTGCATCTATTATATTTTTTATATAACATACTTACAGAATAGTATAATTATGATTGTTTGCGCGCACCTCTTGCATGCGCACCGAGTGTGCTACCTTTGCACCTCAAAGGCATCTGGAAAGAGGGTGAAAATACCTTGTAATGCCACATACTGTACTAGAATTATATACAAGACGGTCATAGAAAACTTCCCCGACATATGAATTCCTAGCGGTCTTTCCGCTCAACTAGTCGAAATTTCAAATATTGTTATTTGAAGGTATGGATTCGAGAGTGTGATGATTTAAAACAACAGAGCTCAAACGGTTACGGTTACAGCGAAAACATTTCGAAATTTTCAAATGACAAAACCTACTTTCTTCTTGCGCAAATTGATGACGGCATTGAAAGTCATAAAATCCTTCGAACGATACACGAAAATTGCCAGCTTAAAATATTTGCAAAGAAGAGCATTGTAAAGGACCAAAGACAACACAGGAGAGGAAAGAAAAAAGAAAACATTTCTCGGAATTAGAAGCTTTGAACGCGTGCAACGTTTCAAGCCAGAGACATCTCCCATAACTTTGCCATTTTGTGGCCATCACGATCCCCTGACCTCACTCCAATGGTTTCCTGGTCTTGGATTTATCTTAAATCTAAGGTACACTTATGAAATGCATTGATTTGAAAGACGCACCATAAAAAGTGAAGTTACACAGATTCTATCTGAAATGTTACGTTCGTCACTGTTTCAACAATGTCCTACATGCAATGCGTTATCGCCTGCGAAGGTGGGCAAGTTAAAACTTGTAATTCCAATAAAAGTCTTTTTTTTCCTCAGCTCTTTTGTGCTGTCGTCGCCCCTTTACAATGCTCTACTTTCCAAATGTTTTACGCCGGCAGTTTTCGACATACATGTAACGTTCCAACGCCATTTTTGAATCAGTGCGCTAATCAACTTGTGGAGACATTAGATATATTTTGGAAGCAGGAGAGATGGAAAATGAGCAATGCTCTCTACGAGACTGGAACCACAGACCTCTCGAATACGTGCCGAGCATGCTGACCATTATACCACGAAGGCATGATAAGTGGAGAAATACCCTATATACTCCCCCTTTTAAAGGGCGACAGAGGATTAGGGAACACAATCGCCAAATCCCGGTGGTGGAGAATCAACATCCACCACCTTTTTAATTCGGGTTCCACTGCAGAGGCATTAGGTTATTCCGAAGCAGGAAACATAAAAAATGAGCAATGTTCTCACCGGGACTCGAACCACGGACCTCTCGAATATTCGCCGAGCGTGCTGACCACTACACCATGAAGGCACGTTAAGAAGGCGGGAGAAATACCTTATAAACGTATGCAGAAAAAAAAAGTAGGTATTCAAAAATATAGAAATGTTTTCGCTGTAACAGTAACCGTAAGAGCTCTATTGTTTTAAATCATCACAATCTGGAGCTCATACTTTCAAATAACTCTGAAATTTCATTTCGATTGATTGAATTGATAGGCCTCTAGGAGTTCATATATCGGGAAAGTTGTCTATGATCACTCTGTTGTAAGGTTTATCTTGAGTTTATAACAGTTACTTTTAGTTCGTCACACTTTCCTGTCTCTCCTAACTTCACCTTACAATTTCCTACCAGAAGGCATTTTGGAATTTTCAGAAACGTGTTTAATGCAAATGAGTAAGACTAGTATTTAACTCGATGTTTCACCGACTTCGTTAGACAGCCAGAGTTTCTGACTAGCGCGCGTTCGCCTTTTGGCTGCGTCTCTCTCTAAGCTATTACTACGCTCAACCGTACTTCAAGCCCTTAATAGCTTCGCCTTCTTAATTGAGATTTAGGGGCCAACTACTTAGAATCCTGATAGCTTCGATTATGTCTTTTTAGCTAAGCATTAATTGCGTTTTAATTCTTATTAATTTGAGTTCAAGCCCAAGTGGAGGCTTTCCTGTACGCTCTGAGATAGGAGCCGACTGTGTTAACTCTTATTTTGAGATTTTGAGAAATAAAGGGTAATTAACCCTTCTTGAGTCTTACGTCTCTGTTCACACACTTAAGCGATTATTCGCTTATCGGTGTAAGAGGTTCCCCACATTTAACTGTTAAATAAAAGAGTGGAACCCCACAGTGCATATACACTATATAGTACAGAATATACCAAGTATATATTATATTACGTACTATAATTACAGTATAGAGTATGTCAGGTATATACGGTAAGGTATATTGCAGCGTTTACCTCACTATATACTGATACTATAGTGACACTTATGCTTGAAACAAATAGATAAGAATGTAGCTCTAACGTTTCTTTACTTTTTGTTGCCTTTCGGACCCCAGCTCAAGTACTGTTAAAGCAGTGTCTTATATATTCGAGGGGTCTTAACTTCCAGTAAATAAAGTAAATATTTTTTTATTATTATTCAAATATAATTATTTTATTTTATGCAAATAATAACATTATAATTGCTTTATTTTATAAAAGCATTCGCACGTGTTCAGTGCCGGCGTCAGGCATTTTACCATCTAGTGCAATTTTTTGTCGATCTTAAATTTGCTGCCTAATGTATCTTCTAAATTCTAAAATTTTATCATCCCTAAATTTTAAATTTTATTGCTCGGGCTTCTCTAAATTCTAAATAAAGTTTTGTTACATCTAAATCCTGCCCTCCCCCTGGTGCGTCTGCACTGTTTGCACCAGCTCTGGCGTTCTCCCTATGCTTCCTTAATTTTTTAACTTCTGACTTAACTGTGCCTTATATTTGTTTTAAAAACTTATTAGATCTTCGATTTTAAATTATTTAAAATATACTAGATTTTCGATTTTATTAGACCTTCGTTCTTCCGTATTTTTCGATTGTAAAATTTTACAGTCATTAGGATATTTGGAAGCAGGAGATGTGACAAATGAGCAACGTCCTCGCCGGGACTCAAACCACGGACCTCTCGAATACGCGTCGAATGTATTGACCACTACACTACGAAGGCATGCGAAGAAGGCGGGAGAAGTACCTTACATACTACCCATTTTAAAGAGCGAATGGGGGTTAGGGGACCCAATCGCCAAATCCCGGTGGTAGAGAACCATCATCCCCCACTTTTTTTTGGTTCGGGCGCCACTTGTTATTTGGAAGCGGAAGATGTGAAAAATGAGCAATGCCTTCCCCAGGACTCGAACCACGCACCTCTCGAATACGCGTCGAGCATGCTGACCACTACACCACGAAGGCATGCGAAGAAGGTGGGAGAACTACCTTATAAAATATATTAGATATTTGATTTAGATCGAAGATTCGATGTTCGATTTTAAATTTTTTATATATCGATCTTCGATTTGTAAGCTTTCAAAATTAGAAATGTTTTATACTCATAATTAAATAGTTAAAGCGGCTAATAATAACCAACTACAATCGTTGTAGGATTATCGCTTCGAAGGTTTTCTCAGTTATAGGAACGAAATTGTGGCCTGGCGGTCGCCTTCCTTTGAAGAAAGTTCTACAAAATACGAGAAAGCTAACTTTTAATAGCTCTTATACAGCATTCAACAAATGAAATCGTCATAAAATTATGACGCTGTCCAAAGAGTTCGTAAACAGTAATTAAACGCACAAAGTTTGTGAAGTTCCAAGAATGTGGTATCCTTTCACGAAATACTTCCATAGAGGTCAATACTTCAAATATGACGCTACAATGTACGGGAACATAAAATGTTATCGATTTCAACATTTTCCCGACATGTTATACAAGAATCACCGCCCTACAAACGCACCTTAAATATGTAAACATCACTTTGACCATCACTTTTTACCGCTATGAAAGACATAAGAAGACGAAGTGAAAATGGTGTACTAATAGCGCAGAGCTCTCTAATTAGAGACAAGATGTCAATGCTGGCGACGTGCTATCCAAACAAAGTCCAAAGGAATGCGGCACGAGAAGATTGCTTTAATAGACATTGAATCCAGTGATGCAGTGATGTGTGGCAATAGAAGTGAGTGCAAGTGTCAGTGATGCGTGAATCCTACTTCACACTGCTATCCTGATAAAGAAGAGAAAGAAAGCAAGCTACGAAAGTGATTGATTTTAAAAGGTTTGTAATTTCTTCAGGAAGGAAAGAGAATTAAAGATGATTTTATAAACTTTTATTTAGTTCTCTTGCGGTGTTTGTCGCTACGGTCAAAACTCTGTCATCCATTTTTAAACTACTTCCTGGTGAGATATATGGTTCTCAGATTTTTTTACACACACTGCTTGTCGATGGCAATATAACGTAGTGAAGCGATTTTTTTTTCTAAATTCGATTCAGATTTTTTTTTAATTCAATGTTGAAACGAATTTTTATGCATATTTTGTTTTTCAAAATTCGATTCAGATTTTTTTAATTTAATGTTGAAACGAATTTTTAAACATATTTTTGTTTAACAGAAACACAGAAAATTTCAGAATTTCATTGTTTGCATTATCGGATAGAGCAAAAAAAAAAATCTTTTAAATGAAATTTATGTGAAACGTTTAACATAATTTTTAAATTTTGGGCGACTTTTCGAAAATTGTTCGATTGTTTCGACTATATAGCAGATACGTTTTTAGGTGAAATAATATACGTCAAATAGTCGAAAAAAAATCGAGTAAGAGACGACTATGGACTATCGAGGAATGTCAACTATCGAACTATTTGACTGTTGACCGTGGAACTACTTGACGGCTATCGACTTTCCACTGATGAAATTGGCTATCAGTTTTGTGTGGTTTCAAATTTTCATAGATTATAAAAACAAACACTTTGCCCTTTTGTAAAACAAGAATGATAAAAATTATATTCTGCGTTTTTTTAATATGCTGCAGACGATATCGATCAATATTTCTTTCTTTGGCGTTACATGATTTGCTTGGAGTTCGGAAGTATTATGTCATCATACATCATATTGTGTTTCTTGCCTTCCGCGTACTAGACTTCCCCTTGTTAAAGAATTAAGCTTACTATGAATCTTCTGCCATTTCATATTATTCCCCAACTGATACTTTTATTCTTTCTTATGGTGACAATATGGTGTGGTTAAACACATTTTTAATTCGATTTGTAATTTATTTACACTCGTGTCCATAAATTAAGGATAATTCGGAGTCACGCAGAAATCGAACTCTAAAATAAATATATCACCTGTAAAATCACTACACACATCTTCAAGAATCATACGCAAATTTCAGGAAGTAACTAGATGACACCGATGGTACGTCACAATGACGAGAGTGTAAGAGAGTGATATATAAGGAATACAGGCAAAGAAGTAAAATTGTTCGCAGGCGCATTATAAGCATTTCAGTGCAATAACCGAATAGTTATGACACAAAGGGCGCATTTGGATGATTTTTTACGTGGTAGAATTATCGGCCGTCTGGAATGTGGGCGTACCCAACTGGAAGTATCAGACGAACTTGGAATTGCCCAGAGTATCATCTCCAGGCTTTGGCAACGATTCCAAGATGACGGTAATGTGAGTAGACCTTACAACACAGGTCGCCCCAGAGTTACAACGCCGAATGTGGACCGGAATTTGGCAGTTACTGCCAAAAGAAACAGCCGGATCACAGCCTCAGACCTGTCTCGTCGGCTCTCTTCAGCCACTGGTACGACAATTTCAAGGCAGACCGTGTACAGACGCTTAGGGCAGATTGGTCTATATGCTCGTAGACCTGTCAGATGCGTTCCATTTACTGCAACTCACTGTCGCCTGCGGTTAGCCTGGAGTAGAGAGCATGCATTGTGGACACCGTAACAGTGGGCTTGTGTGATGTTTTCCGACGAGTCCAGGTTTAGCTTGCAGTCTGATTTTCGCCGGACTTTCATATGGAGAGTTCCAGGTACCCGTTACCACCAAGAAAACATTATTGAACGACACCGTTACGGTGGTGTAGGAGTGCTCGTTTGGGGTGGAATTATTCTGGGTTCCAGAACTGACCTGCATATTCAATTTGGAACCATGACAAGCCAAATCTATCGGGACGTCATTCTGGAACAACATGTACGTTTGTTTCGGGGCGCCATGGGCGCACAATTTGTGTTTATGGATGACAATGCCCGTCCTCACCGTGCAAACATCTTAAGCGAATGCCTTCAATCGGAGGATATCACCCGTATGGACTGGCCAGCATTCTCACCGGACTTGAATCCAGTAGAGCACGTGTGTGACATGCTTGGCCGACGAGTTGCAACTCATCAACCTCCTCCTACATGTCTACCGGAACTTCGGAGAGCATTGTCTTTTGAGTGGTGTAATATCCCCCAAGATCAGAGCGATAATTTGATACTCAGCATGCTTAGGCGTTGTACGGACTGTATTGCATCGTCTGGGAGACATACAATGTATTAACAATCATACCAATCATGTAATATAGGTTTTTTGTAAATAGGTGTTTTTTATAATTTCCTGCAAGGAGAAAAAATCGCTAATTTTTTTAATAATATCAAACATATAGCATCTTTTTTTGTTCTTTACCTTTTGTTTAATAAATAAGCTTTACAAATAAGTCAAATTTGTTTTGCTTCTAACTCTTTCTTTGCCTGATTTAGCATTATCCTTAATTTATGGACATGAGTGTATTTATTTATTTATTTAAGATTTAAAGCTAAAATGCTTATTCGTACTTATCTTCGTTTAACGAACAAATGAAAAATCTCAGAATTTTACTGTTGTATTTATTCTTAGTTAGAGCGTAAAAACAAGAAAACTTTTAAATGAAATTTATATGAGATTTTTAATGTAATTTCTGATTGTTTGGCGAAATGGCTGAATTTTTTTGTTCATTTGATGTAACAGAATTGTTGGAAGTAAAAAAGTATTTACTGGCTGTTGAAAAACGATTTTTCAGTTGAATAATTTAACTCATAACGAGAGTAAAAAGAGGAAAACAATATAAATAAATAAAAAGTCTGAAAAGTTTCAGATTTTAACGATCGTCTAAAAGGGTTTGTTAAGGTTTTCTTAGGCTCTCGCTCAGCTCGCAGGCTACCAATCTGCTGTTACCTTCACTTCAACTAACCTTTTTTTTCTTTTTTTATTATTAAGCATCATATAGAATTCAACAGAAAATTGCAAGAATTTTAAAAGCAACATATCAGTATTCCCGATGCAGCGTTAAGTATTGGCAAATATTTTTCTGTTTTTTTACCTAGTCTTATCTCAGTTCATCATATCTACGTTCAGATTTCTTAATAAGATTGCTTTACAAAACTTTTTTTGTATTTTTATTATAACGTTTTACATGTTTACTTTATTCATTAAATATCCCATACTTGGATCTTAGGCTACATAAAATTCGATTCAACAGAAAATCACAAAATATTTAAAAGCATCATATCTTTAGAATTTTCGATGAAAGTCTCTCGCGCTGCAGACAAAAATATTTTATTTCGCCTAGTGTTGCCATAGCTCGCTTAGAAATCGTTGAGTCTGTTCATAAAAAATTCGTTCTTATTTTACAAAATATGAAATAAATAATAAAACTTGTTCACAATTCGAGCTTCTAGGGTCCCATATTCGGATGGACTACGTTATTCAAAATTTGATGGCTGTAGGTACCGTTGTTTTTCACAATGCGAAAAACATTCATACATTCATGCAGAGTCTTCATTATTTAATTTCCTTAATGCAGGGCGATAATATTTGGTATCAAAAATTTGGAAAAATGATACACCGTTTATAGTGATTCAACGTAAAATGCCGTTTTGCGACTAATATCTCATTCGGAGCCCCTTTTTATAAAATAAGCTTTTTACGAAACAATTAATGAACTAAAAGTAGAGAAATAATTTACCGCACAGTTTAATGGGAATAATAGATTAAATAATTCTCCTTACAAAATTCACCTACAGTTTTATATCACGAATAATAAAAGCTTGGGCTCCTAAGTAATAAAATCATATGCTTATCAAGGGCGTCCCAAGCTTTTATTATTCGTGATACAAAACTGAAGCCTGGAAGGAGAATTATTTAATATCATGTTCCCTTTAAATGGTATGATGAATTATTTTTCGCTTTTTAGTTCATTGATTACTTTATTAGTTTCACTATAAGCTTATTTTCATAAAAATGTTTTTTTAGTATCTTAATTTTGTTGAGTGATTTCGACTCGAATCTGAGTGAGATAGTATTTAAGAATACACACTGGATGCTTTTCAAACTGAATTTCATTTTATTGTTACATAAAATATTTCTTTTTATTTTATTTATGAATTGAGTCTACATACAGATTAAAAGAAAACACCAAAGCAGCGTTTCTTAGACTTTGAGTGGTCAAAGCTGATGACTGTGGAAATTGTTTTCAGTTTCTGGTGAATTTCAGACAATTGCAATAAAAGCCGACTAATCCAGCATCCAACTTTTCGTCGCACCGGAAAAGTAGGCATTTCTTTCATCAATATTCCTGCCTTAAGGCGGCTTTAGGGTCCTTTCTTCAGCAAGCTTCAGCAGTTGCTTTGAAATGTTTTGCCATTTTCAGATAATCCTTCGTTTAAAAGTTCCCGCTCATACATCGTTTCTTTTTTATTTAAAATAATTTAAAAGAAAATGCAATCAAATTCACATGGTATGAGGCTGTTTAAATGTTAGAATTAAACGATACACTCCGGAACTGATTCAAAGAAACTGATTCTCTTTAGTAAACTCCGATTCTAGAAATCGAATCGAATCAAACTAGAATATTCCTTGAATATCGCGCAAGGCGTGACCTGTCCGGATCCATAACAAATAATACCATACAAGCGCATAACATATGCTATCATGAATTTAAGACATTCTAGAAAATGAAGCTATAGCTCTTTTATAGTTCACAGACAACTCTTGTTGGAGACGTGCCAGTAATAGAGATCTGTTATTCGTTGGCGAGCTGATTTACTTGATTGAGCAAGCGAACGCCCGATTTGCTAAAAAAGAGCGGAAAAAAGTTGGAACTTCGGAAGTTTGCTAGGAAAGTTCGATTCCCAACATAAAGGGAAAAAGAATGCGTGTTTTCCCATCTTAAAAGTGAGTTTCATTTTTATCATTTCTCAAATTTTTGAAAAAAATTTATTATAGAATTTCGTTATTAGTTCTGTGTAGAAAGCAGGTTTTAGGGATTCACAAAATCACAGTTGAAAGAAAATCAGTTCAGGTAGTTAAACGCTTGATTCGATCAATCGCTCCGATCGTACGGCTCGCTGGATTCTTTTTTCTCTTCGCTTCAACCTCACTAATCTTTCCCGATCCCACTGCTAGTTCGAATCTTCTCACTCATCGCTGCATTCT
>KK119453.1:138210-148582 GCA_000611955.2 Stegodyphus mimosarum
ACATCTGTAATCGCTGAAAAAACAAAAAATATGAAAATGGAAAGATTATGAAAGCAATATTGTGCGGAATGAGTTTTCTTTTCTTTTCCTTTTTTTAGTAAAAAGGGGCAATTTGCCCCGAAGGACTATTAATTTCCGTTTTGGCATTTTACGTTGGTTTACTGCAAATGTCGATTCCCTTTTCAAATAGTTGCCACCAAATATTACAGCCCTGTATCATATTTAAAGAAATTAAATCATGAAGAATCTGCATAAATGTATGTATGTTTTTCGCATTGTGATAAAACAACGGTACCTAGAGCTATCCAATTTTGAATAATGAACGTTTCCACCCGAATATAGGCATCTGGAAGCCCAAATTTTGAATTTGTTTTATTATCTATTTCACATTTTGTAAAACTAACAAATTTTTGATTAACAAACTCAACGATTTCAAAGCAAGCAATGGCAACACTGTTCGGGGGGGGGGAAAGAAAAAATATTTTTGTCTCTAGCGCGCGAGACTCTGCATCGAAAATTCTAAAAATTCTAAAGATATGTTTATTTTAAAATTATTTTGCGATATTGCTACTGAACTGATTTTTATGGTTTAACTGCAAAGAACATGATAGTTAATAAATAAAGGTAACCCACAAAACGTTAAAAAAACACCCCTTTGGACGTAATGTATAATCTGAAAGCTTAAACTTTGGAACAGGCATACATTTGGAAAACTTTGTTTCATTGTCAATAACGACAATTTCAAAGCAGAAACTAATAAAACATAATTAAATTACGAATAAATTTATTTATTATTAAGTTTTCTCATTAACTGTGTAGAGTATAAATCTAGTTTTATCAACCAGTTATTTTATGTTAATTACCTTTATTCTCTTTCAGATTGCCCAATTTCTCGTTCGCACGTATTCAAATGAGGTAGAAGAGAGATAGTGTTTAAAAGAAGGTTTTAGAGAGTAAAATCAGAGAGTGTGCCGCGTGCTGAAGACCACCTTTGCTAATTGATTCCCTTCAGAGCTGGTTATCTACGGCGTTGCGTTATTATATTTGTCACTCCGCGTGTGACATTAGACTTGTCTTAGCCAACCTGCGCGTTTTGTGTCTGTGTAGCCTTTTGGCTAACTTACATTTAACTTAGTCTAATTAAAATTCTCTTCCTTTTTGAGTCAAGCCATAAATGCTGGCTGGTTCTGTAAGCACGAGCAGTGCCTTCTGTTAAATTTTATCCTCGTTAAATAAAAGGATCTTTTACACCCTTCCCCATGTTTCTATCGTAATTTCAAAGACATAGTGATAAATCACCTAAGTCTTAGGCAGAGTTCACATAGTGAATGCTGCCAAAGAAGACGAAACTTATAACTGTGAATACATTTCTTATATATGCAACTTTGTTTCATTCCTAAATGCGTTGAACAACGGGAAAAAAAGTAGTTTTGATGCAAAACAGAATAAAATCTTCACTCAAGAGAGCTTTAGATCACGAATAAATCTTCCAAAAGAAAAATGTTTGGATAACGAACGATCATTCAAGATATTAAACGAGTAAGCAGGCAACAAATAGTACTCCGAAATGCACTTAATGCAGTTTTCAAAAGAAGAAGATGGAAAGGAAGCTATTTTTAGTCATTTGGACCGCAAAATTGTGAAAAATGGGGTAAGGTTCAAATGTTCATAGAACACTGTCAGTTTGATAAAGCAGTAGTAAGCCGTAGCATAAATATTTGTAATGACAACGCTATGTCTTCATTTAGGACGTTTTAAAATATCGACAGAAAGAAAACACAGTGGGCGCATTTTTAGTGGGGCAAATACCCTGCGATTCTGAAAATGGAGGTTAGCTATGTTACAATAATAATGATAATAATAAAACATTAAATTTTTTATAAATTTTCGCTTTCATGTTTTGAAATTCCATTGACTATTTCTGCTCAAAACGTTTCTCGAAATTAATTAATTTATTTATTAAATGAGTACTTACGGCATGAAATATTCTCTTCGTATTTTCATGCTATTATCAGTTTCTGAATATTATTACGTTATTAACAGAATCAAAACAATTATTTATCACAAAATTGAATTAAATTTGGAATTTATGATATTTACTGCGGAATAAGCAGAGAGAAGAAGACAAGCGGACTGACAATAAATCTTTTTCCTAATACCCGATTAGTACGCTTGAGCAACATCAAAAGAGGGAACTCTAATAATATTATTTACGTTACATTAAACTCGTTAGTACTTCGGATCGAATCAGTTAATATGATAGAAATTATGCATCAATCTCACCAATATTTATTTTTTAACTCACAAAATAAGTAAACAAGAATCCTGACCTCAGGTTAATGAATTAAAACAAGATCTGAATTGACTACTTGCCCTCTCTCCTTTTACAGGGTTACCACACTTTCCCTTAAGCCAAATTCCAAAAATTTGGCTTTTGGATGTTAGAAACATTCTGCGGCAGCCTTTTTAACCATTATTCTTTTGAATAATTAGTTTCTGAGAGAAATCGATAGAAATTCGGCTAGAAATTGTGATTAAATTGGCGTCATTTAATGATCGAGTTTATTGACTGCTATTTTAATGGCATTCATTGAATGATAACATAAAACGATGCCAAAAAAATCCTTCAAAACAGTGATGGAACTTAGTAAAATACTTTCATATAATTATTATTAGAAAGGGGCAAAAATGTGTTTAATAATGCTTCTGGAAATTATTTGACTGATGCTATACTTATAATCTTGATACTCGGATCTTTCTTTCACTGGAATTGAACATGCAAATGTGAAATTTAAAAATGGGCAAAAAAGCAAACTTAGTTTGACACTGGGGTAGATACTTCGGGGAAATTTCTTTTAAAGGCTCGGGGAGAAGGAGAACTCCGCGATTGTCGTTTTTCTTCGTCTGAAGAAGAACTTATGTCTGATTATCTTCAAAACGTGTCAGGACTGAGTGTGCGGTGCATAGTCTTGGCAAACATCTTCGTGGAACTCCTTAAATCCTTAAGTCCTGATCTGGAACTTGGAGCTGAATGCAGCTATGTTCTGGAGGTAGATACTGTGATTAAGTGGTAGAATAACTGCACTTGAAAGGGATTTAAAATCCTCTTTTATTAAATCAATATTATTTACAAACCACTTCCCAACTCGGGAGGGATACAGAAAGTAAAAGACCACACTTGGGTCTAAAATGAACAATCAGCTAAATTTAAACTAAAGCTAAATAAAAATTAAACTTCGCTCACAGAGCTATACGCGGGGTTGGCCTCTAACTAAATGGTGCGTAGCAAGATTTACTAATACTAGCGAACTTGGATTTATTTCAATAAGCAATCATGTAAAAGCACTATGGCTTAGAATTTAAATGCTAGCTGGTCAGGCGAACGTCGAATAGAGTGACCGTGATCTGAGACTAAAAGCTATCTCACACTAAGAGGTTTCTACCTCTGGTTTAAATAGTACTTGGCTCCACTTCAAACTAGCATAAGCTGAAAACGCGCGCTTCTTCTAACGGGAAGTTGAATATGAGAAGAGATAGAAAGATTTAAATTAAAATAAAACTTTGTTAGTTTAACTAAAACCTTACAAACGAAAGTATTGTTCAAAATCTGAACCAATCTATAGTTGCTTTTTTTGGCCTAATTGTAAATGATTGACTAAAATCGGAAATAAGTTGTTTGGTAACATTCTAGAGTTTCCCTTATTTTGCATAACAAATTATTTTAAGTTTGATACATTTCCTGAACTCCTAAACTTAAAAGTCCTTATGTGGACTTTTATTTTCGCTATCGTTGGTCGTAATCATATAATTCCAGTTACAGAAATCTTTTTTAAATGATGAAACTGACTGCGATATTTAGTTTCAAAATTTGCAATTTTTGATGTCATTTTTAACCTCTCTTCAGGAACTGGTTAATTAAGTTAGAATAATTAGAGAAAACAAGTTTAAATAAAGTGCAACAAAAATACATAAGTGTTCTAAATGGCAAAGAAAACTGGAAATGCCCTATATAAAAATAATTGATCTGGGGCAAATAGCGAAATATAACTTTTAATGTGGTCCCACGGTTCGTATATTTATATCTGAGAAATTTTTATACTCGTTATGAAAAAATAAAATTACAAAAAATTTGTCTTCCGTGTGACAAAAAGTGACCGGGATATTTAATTTCAAAATTTGCAATTTTTGATGTCGTTTTCAATTTTTCTTAAGAGGTCGCTTAATTGAGTCGGAAAAATTCGACAGAAAAGGTTTGAATGAAGTGCAACAAAAATCCAAAAGGTTTTTAAAAGACGAAAATATTCATGTTTTGTCAATGTTAAATTTGAAAAAAAAAAATAATAATTTTGGACCAGTAACGAATTCTTAATGCGATCTCCCAGTTCCTATACTTATATTTGAGAAAATTTTATACTGTTTACGAAAACATAAAAATACAAGAAATTTGACTTACAAAAACTGGCGGTATTCTTAATTTCAAAAATTTGAAATTTTCGGTGTCATTTTCAACTTGCTTCAGGGATCGGTTAATTAAGTTAGAATAATTTGAGGAAATAAATTTAAATGAAATGCAGCAAAAAATGTGTATAACTTAAAATAGGCCCTACAAGAAAGTCGTGTGTTGACCACATCAGATTTCTTTTATTCATGCATTGAAGAGAATTTAATAAATAAGAGAAAGAGCCCAGATTCTCAATTTTATTCTCAAGTTTTGTCCCAATTGAAAAATTCTCGATGAAAACTTACAAAGTTTTCGCAAATTAAAATGAGTTATTTAATAATTAATGAAGCTAGATAGAATTATTTTACGAAATATCAATCTGAAAACTTAATATTTAGCTGTCAATATATTGAGTTACAAAGGGAAGCTAACGAAAATGCCTTCCAGGTACCTAGCTTAAGCTTTTAGATAGAAAATAAATATAAACTGGAATTTTTTTCCTTTTCGATACTATTATTGTTGTTTTATAAGGCAATTTTTCCCTCTTTTCTGCATGCCTTCGCGGTGTAATGGTAGCACACTCGGCGCGTATTCGAGAGGTCCAGGTTCGGCTCCCGGCTGGGGCATTGCTCATTTTTCGTGTTTGCTACTTCAAAAATACTCATGACTCTACAGTTTATATATGTTTTAAAATTTAGTAAGCGAAATTTATAATTTATTTAAGTTATTATTTTATTTTTGCAATAAATTTTTTTCGTTTTATTTAAAAACAATCTGGCCCGTCATCTATTTTCATATCGTGCATTCGACCTGCATGCAATTTGAGTTTGAGATCACTGTCTTAAGGCACTCAATTTCACTTTAGTTGTGATGCTAATTTTTTTCCTCTTCTTTTCGTTTCACTTTTCACTTGCGCAGGCATTACAATGCAGCACTTGGAATTCTGGATATAACTGTATCCGGAATGAACTGAAACTTTAGCTAACAATATTTAAGTCTTTTAAGGGCTCTAGAAAAGAATATGATGGATAACCGACAGCAGCTGCCTGACTTTTCTTCAACCACTTTGTTACGGAAAGGAGGAACTGGGCAGAAGGGAATTTCCGAGAAAAGAACAAAAATCTGTTACCAAATTCGTCATTTAGGATTCAATAAATAGTGTGAGGAAGAGAAGGGTACAAAAAATGGAAAATTAGAATATCACAACAAATATCAAAGCAAAACAGAAAAACATGCAGACATCCATTCACAGAAATATGAACTGCAATTACAATAATACAGAAATTAAAACGTACTTTTAACAAGCTACTACTAAACCACCATATTATTTCACAGGTGATGCTCTCCTTGAACCACAGAAATCCTTCAGTGATTAAAAAAGGAACCACAGTGTTATAGTAACAGAATACGTGTTACGCGTGTGTATTACTGTCGACCACCAGCGGCAGAAGCAGTAAAGTCGTTAAACACTGGTAGTTCGATCCACGGTTCGAATGCCAGCGAACGAGCTGGCTGCATGGGCCTTTTCGTCGTTTTCCACATGTGTATCATGTATATGAGCCAGTTTCCCTTAGAAAGTCCTCCATGAAGCCATCCTCCCTCTTAGGCAGATAGCCCTAGAGTGCTTTGCCATATTCAACCAAACCAAACCAATCCTGGGCTGCTGTATACTGCCCATCTCATGGTTCATATTACGCAGGTAAAGCGAGTCTCAAAGCTCCCAGAAAAGTATTCAATATCACGTCGTTTATTGCATCCTCGACACAGGTAGACCTCTAATAAGGAAAGGGGTGGCGAAGAACCGTAAGTTTTCAAATATATATAATTATATATAGAAATATAAAAGGAGATGAAACAAAAGTGTGGTCTGCATTGAAAACGTGAAAGTCTACTGCGGAAATGGGCTTCCAAGAATTATTCCCTGACTTATGCATGGCACTAAAGGCGTTTTCGATAGTGTGTGTTTCAGTTGCTTCTTGCGAGGGAAGCTGTTCAAATTTGAAGTTGTTTAAAAGCTATCCTCGACGACAATGAGCCAAATAAGGCTTAACGAGAAGAGAAACACGCCGGGTGAAACATAAAATTAGTAACACAACAACTTTCAGTTTGCTGTAGATTTAAGTCATGATCTCAATCGATTTCGAGGGCAAACGGGCACAGGTCCCTCTTCATCAGTAACATGGAACTTAATCAGGAGTGAAACTTGCAGATTTCTTTGCTCCTGATGAAGAGGGATCTGGGCCTGTTTGGCCTCGAAATTGATGGAGATCTTGACTTAAATCTACACCAAACTCAAAGTTGTTGTGTTATTAATTTTATAAGGTTTAACGGTTTGGCAACCTTTCCGTTGAAACTGCAGTAGCTAAAAATTAATACAGTAGTTAAATTTGATGAAACTATAAACATTTTCCTGACCTCAAAACTCGGAAAAAAACAGTGTTAGCTTTTTTCATTGACAGAAAAATTTTAAATCTTTTTTTTTTCAATCATAAGAAATGGTAGATTAATAAGCTGATTTAAAGATGCTGTCGAATAAATCTGTTATGAGTGAAAGAAAAATCCCTCGTTTAATAACTGAGACTGCCGCGTTTTCAATTCAGATTTTTATTTATCACATTGCACTTACTTATTCTCTACGAAGATACTTTCATTCTTCAATTTACAAGCTATTTCTCGAAGTAACAGCCCTTTTTTATTTTTTCATCTAGTTATTTTATTTTTTATTTCTCTCCTCGGCAAACAGCTTATAATTTTCGAAAGAAAGAATGGGAGGGTGTGTAAAGGGGTTAAATACCAGGTGAACTTACTTGTACAAAGAAGCTCAGGTCTGAGAACAATCAAGATTTATTAGGTAGCATAGCGGGACATAATTAGGGAGGATCTAACACAATACAATGAAACGTTGTTTAAACGGCGTTGCAACGTAAATAAACGTTTGCAACCTTTGTACGCGGTTAGAAAAGAATGATGTTACCTCAGGTATTTAATTTTAGGTAAGTATTTAGAAAAGCAGAAGTCAAACGGGAACAATAATCTGTAATTATTATTATTATGATTAGTCTGCAAACAAAAATCATAATTGTAAAATAGTCTTTACAAAAGATTCCCATCTCTTTTCTTCTAACGAGTCCTTTTAAAAGAATAGTTTTCTGCGTTGATTCCTTTGTATTATTCGCTATAATATGTTATACAGAATATATTCATAAACTGTATAACGACACATAAGTAATTTAAAGACAGCAGTTAGACGAAGAATATGAACGTGAGTTTTGAAAAAAATTATTTATTAGATTTATGTTGCATTATTTTTTGTATAATTACTATTAATTTTACAAATATAAACAAGTTTTCAGAAAGAAAATCGCACATTCTAATTGCTCAGAAGTTTGATTTTAATTCATGTGATTTCCGTGCTTGATACATTCAAGCAATTTTTTTTAATATTTAGCTTAATATTAGCTTTAATATTAGCTTTAAATTTGCTTAATTCATAAATCATCTATCTCATTAACAATCTTCATCCTGTTTCTTTTTTTCCGTAATAAATTATTCACTTGGTTAGTAAGAAGAAAAAGTCAATAGTGTTGTTTCGATAGCAGCCCCCCCCCCCGAGCTTTGGTAACAGTAACGGTTTTTCGTGTTCCTTCATTTCATTTTTTTAATTTATTGCATAAAAATTATACATTAAAAAATAATATTGAATTTTAAAATATATTAAATAACTTTTGCAGTTATGTGATTTTACATGGTTTCTCCTTTACAACAAGATAAACCTTTATATAAATAAACAATTAATTGCAAGTTTTATAAATGATTTTCTTAAAATTGATTTTATCATTGATTTTCTTTCATCGATGTCACACTGAGTAAATACCGTCCCCGTTAGGAACCTTAGTCTATAGAGTACGTGTTTAGGACTAATATTTTTATCAAATACTAGAAAACCTGACATTAATTAATAGCATTTATTTTATTAATAGTATTTACTGTTCAATCAATTATAGCATTTACTATTCAATCAAATGCCTGATAATAATTAATAGCATAAGAAAATCTACACGAAAATTTTCGAAAGAACTACGTTCGTTCTCAAAATGTTTCACTGGAACAAAATTGCTCTTGAAAAATAACGCCTGCAAAAAATAACCTTCTCCTGATGCAGACAGAATCCCATTAGATTATCTCTTGAAATACTCAAAGCACTTTTATGTGAAATCAGCGTAGTCTGAGACAGAATTTCGCATATTTTTAAAAATATTTTCAGGTTACTTATCTACGTTGAGGAAGATTCCTGAGCACAGGGGTACTCTGTACTCCGAATACTTTGTCCTCAGTAGAGTTGGACGTTCTGCTCGGGAACTCATTCACTTTACTCAGCGGATTTACTCTGAATCAAGAAAACGGAGCTGTAGCTCTTTTACAGTTCATGGATAACTCTTGTTGGAAGCACGCCTTTAATACAAATCTGCTACACGTACACAATTTGATTCACGTACTGAGCAAGCGAACGCCTGATTGGCGAAAAGAAACAGGAAATAAGTTGGATGCTTACAATTTTCTATTTTAAAGGGAAAAAGAATGTTTACGTCTTATGTTAAAAGTGAGTTTATTTTTTATCATTTCCCAATTTTTTGAAAAGTTTTTACGCTGGAATTTTGTTGTTAATTCTGTGTAAAAGGCGTTTTCAGAAAATCTCGGAATTATTGTTGAAAGAAAGTTCAGGGAGTTCAGGAAAGTTCAGGGATCGAATCTATTTTTTCGATCCCACGGTTTGGTCATTCTTTTCGTTTTTCCTTCCAGCTTTGCAAACCAGTCCCGATCCCTGTACTCATTTGATTGGATTCTTTCCACTCTTCGCTCTACTCTAACCAATCGCTGTTGTTTTACCTGTCGTTTTCGATGTTTTTTTTTATCAAGGTTATTATTATTGAGCGGAAAGTCATAGAAAGAACCGATTCTGATCCGAGCCCATCAAAGAACCGTTTTGCTCATTCTAGTGCATAGTATAATGATGTGCACTATCGCAGAAATGCTTAACTTTGTCTCCAGGTTCTGAATTTCAAATGGTTCAATGAAATCCTTTGATAAATAATGTACCGGATGATAACGGGAAAATTTCAATGATTATGTGTGAGCCAATGGAGATAAATGCGAAAATTTTCAAGTTCTCATGGCAAAAGCTTTTCATTTTTTTTCAAATGATAGCAACGTCAGTTATATGTTAGAAATTTTTATTAAACGAAATCCCATTCAACGAAAGCTGTGGAGAACAAAAGAGTACTCTTTTTATAATTATCACAACAAAAAAAATTAAATCGATGTGTATAAATGCTACAAAAACAGTCACGTATCAACAGTAACCATTAATTGGGTTTCAGAACAGTATATGAATAGCACGAACATATCAAGAATGCTTTTTTGGGGGGGAGAGAGGAATCCAACTAATAAAAAATAGATCATTTCAAGGTTTAAATGGAATTTTGTTGAAATACCGAATATTTCTATCCGCCAAGTCAGTAAAAGAAACGAAGATGCAAAAATTAACTGTTCATCGAATTAAAAAAAGAAGACACGAGCTGAAATCTTTATACTAAAACATCCGCTCCAAAAAAGGAGAAAAGAGGAGAAATTCGAACCCAAAAGTACCAAATTAAATTTATAAGCTGCTTATTATGTCCGGAAATAAATCAAAATTCGTCTTATTTTGTTACTACTTTTTGTTTGATAATAATCTCAATGATGATACTAAGTATTATTATTCACTATTCTCTAATTCTGTCTCTGAATTTCCAGACAAAAATCTGTTTTATAAAAAAGGGCTTGTTAAGATTTTTTAAGCTCTCGCTGAATTCGCCATCTACCAGTGTGCTCTTGAACTCCCTCCTGCTAATCCATCTCTCTCACTCTCTTTTTTTTCAGAGGGGGGGGGGG
>KK119453.1:148674-229259 GCA_000611955.2 Stegodyphus mimosarum
GATTTGAGAGTATCCGATGAAAACACGATGCAGAACAATAAAAAGCACAATTTATTTAGAAGAATCACTATTTACAGCACAGTTCCAAAATTACCTTTAAAAGCGTCGAAAATCTACAATAAATACGCTGAAACAATCAGCAACACAGCTTCAGGCTGTAACTGTAAAGGTAGCTTCAAGGCAACACTAAACTTATAATAAACACCGTGGAACAATCACCAATCCACTGTCAAGCTATACTGTAAAGATAGCTTCACGGCAAAGCACTATCTCGATTGCTTTCCGTACACAGAACTCTCGCGTAGCAGCTATTCTCACACTGCTCGCAACACTTCACAATGCTCGCAACTAACTTCGCAACTCTGCAACTAACTCGTAACTACTAACTAACTCGCTCTCGGACACGCAAGGGTTTATATAGCTTTTCTTTAAGTTCGACACGTTTCGAGAAATATCTCGACAGGAAGTTATTCTAGAAGCTTCCCGATTGGACCATGGGATATCGCCAATTTGGTCGCCAGATGGGCGATAAAGTCGCCAATCTGGCAACCCTGCCATACACTATTTTATGGCAACCCTAGTGCTATGCCGGAAAGCTTACATACAGGCGCAACCGCCGAATTTTTCGTAACAATACAATTTCGTTCAATTTCAAGCGGCTTTTTTACCATAGCTGCCATATTTGTTTACATTTGAAACTTAGAAGAACAGTGAATTAAGTCAGCTTCTGCATCTTCAGTGCCTTTTTGCCGAGTGGGACTAAAACTAAACTTTTAGTTTTGTGCACCGAAAAATCTGCCTTTTTGCCCGTTGGCCGAATTGCTTGTTTTTGCAAATTTTAATTGTATTTTTTAAAATTAATTTAACTGAATTTGGTGTTTTGTATTTTTAATTTTTGACAAAAATATTTTGAGTTTTTATGTATTTTTTGCCTTGCCGCGAAGTGAGAACTGAATGAATTGAATGAGAAATATATCTCTAATGAAATTCGAGGAAATAAGTTTAAATGAAATGCAGTAAAAAATGCGCATAATTAATATTCTGTGCAAGGAAGTCATGTGGTGTACACATCACATTTTTGTATTTTTTTCTGACTTTTCTCAGTTATTCATATCATTATTAAGCTTATTAAGATGGCTAATAAAAAATTTTCATATCTTTTTAACTTTTTATGTGCTTACTTTATTCATTAAATATCACGTTCTTCGCACTTTCACGCACAAATATTTGGCACACACACTTCCCACATAAAATTTAATTCAACAGCAAAACCACAAAATGTTTAAAAATAGCACATCTTTAGATTTCTCGACAGACAGTCTCGCGGTCTGCAGATATAAATATTTTATTCAGTTCAGTGTTGCCACTGCTCGCTTTCAAATAGTTAAGTTTATTACATAAAAATTCATTAAAGTTTTACAAAATATAAAATAAATTCGAAATTCAAAATTCGAGCTTCCAGGTGCATATGTTCGGATGGAGGACTACGTTAAAATTTGATGATTCTAGGTACCGTCTTTTTCACAATGAGAGGAACATACATATATACAGATTCTTTATTATTTAATTTCTTCAAAAATAATACAGGGAGATAATATTTCTTGGCAACAATTTGAAAAGCGATACGCTGTTTATAGTAAACTGACGCAAAATTCCGTTTCGAGAAAAATAGTTTCTGTTCTGCTAAAAGTGCTGCAAGAAAGGCATGTTCGTTTGTCATGCTGTAGACAAATAGGATCAGACCAGTCTAAGCAAATATCAAAGAATTTGTAGGGAGAAGAACGAAAGGTTTCATAGACGTAACGTAAACCGGTCGATCGTTGCGTTCTACTCGCGCAGCCTAGTCTGAGCTAAGCAGTGAAGAAACGTCGCAGGGTGCAAGTGAAATTCGCTCTCGGAAAATTGGTCTTTAAAAAAAAATTCTGTTTAGAATTAATTTTCGATTTATACATTTCTTAAATATCCTAAGCTGTGGAATACTTTAAGGATAACGTTTAATAATTTTTGAACTTGTATATTTCATAAAATTAATATCTGCAATAATTCTTTGATTTTAAATGCATGAATATCTACAACACATTTTAAATAATTTTTACTACAACAGATCTGGATAACTTTGGAATACTGTATTAAAAATACTTACTTAAGTGTTTTCTATTAACTCATAGCTTTAATTAAATTCTTTTCAGTGGAGGTGATATATAAATGCTTTTTCTAATAAAAAATTATTCATTTATTATTTAGCAGTTTTAGCGCAAGTTTTAGGCATTTAAAATCAATCATAATTATTTTTACTTAGAAACTTTTTAAACTATACTATTAATACAACAGTATTAAACAGGAAATGAAAACTGTTGTGAAAAACCTATCACAGATGGAAAATTTTATTTTTTGAAAGGATGAAATTAAAAATGGTGATCAGCAATTAAATTCATCTCTTATACAAATTAGCTAAATATTAAATGTATGTATCAAATTTTTTAGAATAAAAAATGAAGACAACACAATTAAAATAATGAAATAAAAAATTTATTTATACGCAAACAAGTCATATGAAATATATACAATTTTTATACCATGACAAAAGAACAAATTAACACATGATTATTCCTTTCTCATATAAGACTTCTTTTTTATTAATGAGAAAATCCTGAAATTATTATATTTTTAATTTTTAAATTGGCAAAATTTTACAGCTAATAATTTTTTTAATTAAACTATAACGAAAATGGTTTGACGAAACATTCCCTTTACATTTTAGTCTAAATACTATTACAGATTACAGCTTATGGAATATAGCATATTTCCACTTTGAAATAAAGGATCTTCTTCAAAAAAATTTTTTCTGTTATACATATTCATATATACAATTATAAATGTATCAGTTCATTTTTTTAACTACACTTTATGAAAATATTCTTAAACTACTAAAAATAATTAAATTTCTTTTGTATTAAAATGACCTCACATTACGAGATTGATGTTAATGTAATGTTAACCAGCATAACATTTTTAACATTAAATGAATAAAAATAAAAAATTTTAAATTAGACTACATATTATGCATCAAAATTTGCTCTAAATAAAAAACTAAAGTAGTTAAATGACAGGAGGAAGCTAAAAAAATATACACAGTACTGAATATAAAATTTTTAAGACATATTTTAGCATAAATTTTATCACAGATTTCTTTGATCATAGCAAGAGAATTAAATTATTAATTTTTAAAAAATTTAAATTACACAATAAGCTTTGATAATTTAAAAATAATAATACAAAATGGTCTTAAACAATAAGCTTTTCAATTATTTTAAACAAATAAAGCTGACTTCATTTAAAATAAATAAAATTACAAAGAGTAAAAACTATCAGTTAAAATATTCACATTCATGACATGTAAACAATGAATAAATCATACAGTAGCAATTTCATACTTCTGAAATAAAATCAATTGTATATTTTATTATTGCATATAATTACATAAAAGTTTTATTATATTTTCAGATAATTTATTCCATTGCGATTCAAACGATAAGGAAATTTGACCACTGATGTGTTTTCACTTCATAGATCATAGTTTCAACTTCGTAGTTTGGGTAATTTACGACAAAATATCAGAAACACCATATTATCATAATAAACAAGTTGATTTTTTGATAATTTACAGAATAAGGAAAATAAAAGAAACCTACATTACACTGTAATCTTAAATAATATACTGATTTCTAGTAAAATAGCGCAACTTGAAGAAATGAAATTGCTCTTATAGGCTTTTCAAAGTACAAAAAATGTAGATCTGGAATGGTATTATTTTTGTTTTCTTAATAAATCTGAATAAAACTACAAAACTTCTGATAATAAAATATTTATAGCATATTTTACTTAATTTTTAATACTGCTTACTACCTTTCATTCATCATGTTTTGGAATCGTTTTGGTAAACATATTTCAGAAAACACAGGTGCCCTTATACAGATACACTTACAACAATAATAAAACCAATAAATTGCAACATTACCAAATATTACACAAATACAAAATCATTAAAGGTTTAGCTTTCTCAACCAAACATTTCTATCAATATCAAATGTACAAATTTCTTCATATGTCATGACAGATACAATTTTATATGATACATTTACATATTACAAAAACAATATTTCAAATACACATTTTAATTTTTTATTAAAAATTCATAAGATTAAACTTGAATTAGTTACATAGTTCTATTAACTATAAAAATTTAGCAAATGACATGTTATGATAAGTAGCAAAATATGTAAATTACAGTTGAATCTTAAATAAGTAAATGTCTCAATTTAATGCTTTTTTTTGTTTTCCTCCTAAAATAATTAAGATTTTATCTTTGTTTAACAAACTATAATCAAGTTCCAATTTTTAAATACTTATTTTTCCTGAGAACCTGATCTAATTTAATAGTCATAAAAGCTTATTCAGATGCAAATGAAAATTATCCTTACTTTTAACAATGAGATAGAAGAATGGTTTCTTATCTTGGAAAACTATACAAATAAACTTGTCTTCTGAACATGAGAATAAATAATGCCACATAAAATTCTATTCAAGAGTGAAATCACAAACTATTGAAAAACAGCATACCTTAAGAATTTCTCACAGACAGTCTCGCGTGTTGGAGATAAAAATGTTTTATTTCGTACAGTTTTGCTACTGCTCGCTTTGAAATTGTTGAGTTTGTTAATCAAAAATTCGTTAAAGGTTTTAGAAAATATGAAATAGATATTAAACTAAATTCAAAATTGAGACTTCCAGATTCCCGTGTTCAGGTGGAGAACTACATTATTCAAAATTTGATAGCTCTAGTTACCATATTTTATGTGAGAAACATGCACACATTCATGTAGATTCTTCATTATTTAATTTCCTTAAATGTAATGCAGGACGATAATATTTTGTGGCAACAATTTGAAAAGCGATATGCCATTTATAGTGATTCAGCTCAAAATGCTGTTTTAAGACTAATATTCCATTCAGGACTAACATCCCTTTCACGCTAACAATATAATAATAATAAAACAAAAATAATAATAAAACTAAAATAATAACATAAAAAAGTAATAACAAGGCTTCTCACACGTACTCCTTACATAATCAACTGGAATTATAGATGCAGTGATATTTTGGTATACGTTATTAATACCTTCCAGATACTTCAATCCCGTATACCAAATGAAATTTTCCAGAAAGAAATAAACGGAAAATAATTCATCCGTTCTGATAAAAAAAAATTGTTGTTATAACTCTGTTTAACAATAAAATACGAATACAATGAGAGAAACATATACTGTAGATACACAAAGCACTGTATGTAAACATTTTTCTCCTATCCAGATTAAAAATGAATTTTTAAACATGCTGTAATGACTCTCAGCTTTGGTAATTTTCAACAACTTTGCAACATTAGCCGATTTAATAGCACGTTCTTTTTCCACAGTTTCTGCATACCTCATCAGCTGGAAGGGATAAAAAATTATATATTAAAATGACTCACAAAATAAGCACGAAACAGTATTATCATGAATTATTTAATAAACATATGATCTAATAAAAGACAAAATAAAAGTGTGAAAATTGCTCATTATTCAAGAACCATTTCGACATTCACTGCAAAACCTGACTGAGCAACCTGAAAATATTTTTGAAAAATATGCGAAATTCTGTCTCAGACTATTCTGATTTCACATGCAAATGCTTAAAGTATTTCAAAAGACAATATAATGGGGTTCTGTCTACATCAGGAGTAGGTTATTTTTTACAGGCGTAATTTTCAAGAGACGGCTTTGTTCCAATGAAAGGTTTTCAGAACGAACCTAGTTCTTTCGAAGATTTTATTATGCTATTAATTATTACCAGACATTTGATTGAACAGTAAATGCTATAACTGATTGAAAAGTAAACGCTATAATTGATCGAACAGTAAATGCTATAATTGATTGATCAGTATGTACTATTAATACAGTAAATGTATTAATTAATGTCGGGTTTCCTAGAATTTGATAAAAATATTAATGGTAAACACGCACTCTACAGACTAAGGTTCCCAACGAGACCAGCATTTACTCAGTGGGACATCGATGAAATTTTGTTCGACCTGGATTCAGTCCTATTTCAGCGGTCCATTCTTGTCCAATCTGCAAATAGTTCGACCTGGATTCAGTCCTAGGCAAACGGGCTGGCTGCAGGATTAGTTTTCGTGGTTCAAACGCGTAACGTAAGTACAAGCCAATTTTCATTAGAAAGGTTTCAATGAAGGTATCTCTTCTCCTAGGAGATAGCCCTTGCATGCTTTACCATATCCAAATAATCATAATTACTTTAAAGAATTTCAAGTGTTTCTGATTACTTATATCTGTGCATTTAAAAGGATTTGATTTTTATTTGGCATCAGAATGAATATATTTTGTTTTAGAAAAATTCAGCTACCAGCCATTGTACAAAAGACATTGAGCATTCAGAAAAGTGATCTAGTGCTCTACATAGAATACTGCTCATAACCTACGCAAAGCTTTTTAAAATACCTCGAGTGGTATTAAAAGGACTTACTTTTATTAAGCGAAAGATTACCATGAATAAAAGGGTCTATAAAGAGCATGAAGTGTTTCAAGAGAATTCACTTTTGGCTACTAAAGGCCTGGCCAATGGCCAAGTGGTTAAGACCATCGAATACTGGTAATCCTATCCGGGCTCGAACGCAGGTGAACTGGTTGGTTCCATGGCTGTTTACACTGTTTAACACGTGTATAACGTGAATACAAGCCAATTGTCATTACGGGATGCTTTTCGAAGGCATCCCTTCACTTAGATAGATAACCTTCGTCTGCTTAAACTCTGCTCAAAAAGCCGAGACCCAGAATAAATTTCGGTATGAGAAGCCGAAAAGAAATAACGGAATATGGATAAGAACGACTTAAATATACAGATCGAAACGAATTAATCAAATAATCAAATTAGCAAAACAACAGCCGAGTGTTTGGAGTAGATTTAGTCAATATCTCAATCGATTTCGAGGGCAAACAGGTCCCGCTTCATGAGGAGCAAAGAAATATGCAAGACAGGAAAGCAACGGGCGCAACGGTAGCACTTAAATCCTACGGCAGTAAAGCGAACAAGTAGGTAGCGCCATCTGCGGGCAAAAATTGTAACGAAATTTTAAAAAATAAATTAGTAAAGTTATAAAAGCGTTAAGAAGGACTGTATTGGACGTAAAGTCATTAACTAAACAAGATGAACCTTTTGGAATGTAAAAAGCGTCAAGAAAATTCACTTCACCAACTGAAGAACCCTTTGAGTAAGATTTGCAGAGCCCGAGTTAAAATTATGATTAAATTTCCAATTACAATTTGTTATCGAAGACTTGTTAATTTCGCCTTTTTGAACATAAGATTCGTGTTCCTTGGTACGAAGTTTTAACGCTATTTTACTTTTCCCGATACATCTCAAACTATACTGATACGATATGATATAAATTCCTTAAGAATTAAAGTCAGAAATGGAATGCTTAAGAATCGAACCATGGATTTTATTGTAGGCGAAAAAAATGACTGGAAAATTGAACTTCTGAAGAATGCGTGGAATTTAATAATTGACAGAAGAATGAAATGGAAGGACGACAAAGTTATCAGTGTTATTTCTAATAGCGGAATGGTCTTCTTTGATGGTAAACTGAACAGTTTTAAGGGCTTTATCAATGCTACGATACAAAATGTGTTTATTTTGTTTAGGTAATAACTTTAAGTCCAACACAGGCCTTCATAAAGATTTTTAAATTCTTTTAACTTAATTTTTGGATTTCGTTACGATTTTTGCCGATGGATGACGCGATCTTCTCGTTTGCTTTACTGCTGAGACCCCTGCTTTACAGTCTCTAAGATTTCTTTGTGTCTGATGAAGAGGGACCTCTAATTGTTTGCCCTCGAAATCGATCAAGGACTTGAGTGTATCTACGCCCAGCATAATGCTGTTGCTTCGCTAATTTTACGTTCGCTTTGTTTCTCTTCTGTTTTTTTTAAACCAAATAATATTTTCCTATAAGTTTTAATTTGTTATAAATTATATAAATAACTTTGAAAAATGTAAATTTGTCTAATTGTTATATAAGAAATTTTTAATTATTATTTTTTTAGTACTAAACACTGCCTATAGTAAAAACGTCAATTCGAAAATGGCGCAGCAAGAAAAACAGCGCATGTTTTTTCTAGGTCTTAGTAAGGGGAGCTCTACTGTTATATTAAATTGTCATTAATCACGCCAGTTTTAAACAAGCCTGATTGAAATTTATGAAACATACTTTAGACTTCTTATGATAATGACCACGATTTATCGAATTAACGTTAGTATCGAAGTTAATTTACAAGTTTTAAACAAAGAATGAGGCATGGTAAAAAATAATAAAAATTCTGGCTAAGAAAAATTCCACTTTATTATTCTAAAGGCAGACCTGAAGTATCTATATGATGAATGGAACACCACACCCTTTTTTCTTTGTTTCTCTCTTAATACATCATTATTATGGCTTGGTTATTACGTATTCAAATTTTAAACAGGGGACATTATTTGAATATAATTACTCGTTGTGTAGCGTTCCATAATCAAAGCAAATAAATTTTTGATTATAGCACGTCATGTATATCGAGACGGATTACTAGAACCACATGCTTTGGTTGCGTTTAAAACACTCAGCGGAGAAAGGAAACCCACACGCGTGTTCAAATAATCAACAATACTTTTCATGAAAAAACCTCCAGTTCCATACCTAGATTCCGAAAAACCTTTCAAACTATTTAAGAGTAATTTGCCCGCAGTATGTGCTTTGTATTTTTACTTCCTTGTACGAAGCAAAGGGAGTATTGTAATTTCGAAAAATTTCGAGTATCCATATTTCAACGGAAATATTCATTTAGGTTATTCCTGAATCCATCTGCATGATTTAGTTCAAGGATTTTTTTCTTGACGTCTGTGCATACGTACACTCTGCACCCCCCCAAAAAAAGTGGGGAGATAGTTCTATATCTCCCGCTCTTCTGGGTCGATTGACGAAATTTAACTTGCATTTTTCATGTCGAGAAAACATGATTTAGAATATATATCAGATTTATAGACAGCATTATTTTAATACGTTTTATAAGCATTTTTTTAAAAAATAGGACTTTTTCTGAAATGACATAAGGATGTTTTCCATATTTCACTTCTGCGACTCAAATTATGGGAAAGTGCCAAGTTTTTTAAAAAACTAGCTCTCAGAATTTTAGCTCCTCAATGTTAATTGAATTTGGTTATATTTATTAATATCTCTTTGTTTATTATACTTACTTGATTCCTTCTTTCAGAGTTCGAAATTTAGGTTCAATCCAAAGAAAATTCGCAGACATTATCTGATTTATTTTAAGAACTGGCACTTTTTAGTAATTTTTACACATTTTTCAACAAAATTTTTGTATTATAATTTACTAAATTCTTACCACCACCTTAAAGTAGATATATTTCTAGGCATGCCTGCAAAAAATTATAATTTTTCTATCCAAAATTTCCTACGATTTATGTGAATTTATGTATCGGCGCGTTTTGAATTTTAGACGTATTTGTTATAACAACAACAACAATTTCTGGGCATTCCCCTTTCTGCCTAAAGAAATGGCACTACGGGTCCTCTCCCCCGCCGAACTGGGGCATGGGTTCAACCCCTTTTCCAGAACTTTGGAGGGATCGCGTAACTCACCTGGAAACCAGAGCATGACTAGTCGATAATTTGCTACCTACTAGTCGCTCGGGCTGCCCGTCGCAGACGAACCTTACCCAGCAAACCCGAGGCGCCACCCCGGGCTAATACAGCTGATCTGCTCTAAGACTTGCCAGACCACCGGGCCGGCCAATAAGTGACCTTTTCGGGCCTATAGAACAACTAGGTTCGCAATTTGTATACCATCGGGGCCGAGATTGCCTAGGTACAGATCCTAGTCAGTAGCTTTGCAGAATTCTCTACGTCGAGCCCCGGGGGGATATTTGTTATAAGTGATAATAACGCCCAATGTGTTTTAGGCACATTGTTAAAATTATTTGAAAGAATAAACGATAGACTTTTTTTTTCTTTCGTGAGCAATGAAAGCGAAAGTAAAATTTACCATAAATCAAGAATTTCGCCGAGTCAGTTATTCTTGGTCCAAACTGAAAAAAAGTGCGCTTAAGATAAATTATTTTTCTCGTCAAGTTTCTAACAAATTCTACAAAATTTAATATTTAGGCATAATGAGTCGTAGAGTCGAAATATGGTAAAACATTGCCATGTCATTTCAGAAAAAGTTGGATTTTATGTCAAAATACCTATGTTAAAACAATGCTATATATAAATAAACATATCCGGAGACACGCTTTCGAGAAATGAAAATTACAAATTGAATTTCGTCAATCAGTCCAGCAGAACAGGAGATATAGAACTGCCCCCTTTCTTTTTTGTGCACAGTTGTACGTATGTATGCATGTATACCCGGTCTTTATTTCCGCAAACGTTGATTTTAGTAGTATAATTCCAAATACAGAAATGTTTTAAATGATGAAAATATTCATGCTTTGACAAAGTTGAAAACATTTTAACAAATAATAATGAAATTAATTTGATTAAATAAAGAATAATTTTGAAATCTAACTTTTGATGCGATCTTCCGGTTCCTTACTTACATTTGAGGAACTTTCATACTCGTTACTAAAAGGTAAAATTACAAGAAGTTTGACTCCCGTTATATAAAAATTTTGCGGGATATTTAATTTCAAAATATGCAATTTTTGATGTCATTTTCAACTGGCCTGAAGGGATCACTTAGTTAAGTTAGAATAAATCTAGGAAATAAGCTTAATGAGGCAAAAGTATGTATAATTTAATAGGCCGTACAAAGAAATCATGTGGTGTCCACATCAGATTTTTCACTCTTTGTATGTTTTGTAATTTAACGTAAATATGTACAAAAATCTTGATACTTTCCGTTTTAATTATTATTTATACTATATTTCTACTATTTTGTAAATTTAAATAAACTGGAAAATTTTGCTTTTACTAAAAAAATGGCGCTTCCAGTTTCAAAGACGTACTGTACGCCGATTACGTGAAGACTTTTACCTTTTATAACCTGTATTTTTCCTTTTCCCTCAAATTTAAGCTAGTTGTGTTTTCGCATTTTAAGATTTTACAGAGGACAGCATCTTTCAGAAAGTTTCTTCGGCCTCCATTTTGAAGTTGACACTCACTCACCTCGTCAGTAATAATTTTTACAGACCGCACTCAACGTTTTGCATCCCACCACACAAATTTTAACAGGGTAGGACATTTTGAACACACATTAATATAATTAAGACACAATAACACGCCGAACGAAACTAATTCAGAAGTCAAAACAACAAAAATCAGCGTAATATTCTCAATATTTTCACAGGACTAGTTTCGATGGTTTTTACCGAACCATCATCCTCAGCTGCGAAACACGTAAATGAAGAAATTCGGAAATAATGATTAGATAAGATAAGAAAGCCTGGACAAGAATAAGCACGTGGCGCCATCTGTTGGTGAAACCAGAGCTAAAACATAATTTCTTTAAAGGCCGAAGGCAAAATTGGATTGGAATTAGGATCGTTAACTAGAACAGAAAGATTTTTTTGAATGTGAAATGCCTCTAGAAAATCCAGTTCTCCAATGGAAGATGTTTTTTGAATAATTTTGGCAGCAGAAAAATTGAAAATGTGATTTTCGGACCAACAATGTTGAGCAACAGAAGACTTCTGAGTTTCCTTTTTTCTAACATATGCCTCATGTTCTTTGACGCGAAATTTTAAGGCTCTTTTAGTTTGGCCAATGTAAATTAAACCACATTGGCAAGGAATCCTATAAATCCCCCAGGAATTCATATCCGGAACGGGGTCCTTGAGTATGGAACTCGGAATTTTATTGATGGGAGAATAAACGACTCGAAAGTTAAATTTCTGCAAAATATGTGCAACTTTATAGCTAACTGATGGAAAGAAGGGAATGACAACAGAATTTTTATAATCTCCTAAAACAAGAGTGTGCCTTTTAGTGTGTTGAGAAGAGAATTTTTTAACTGCTTGATTAATAATGTTGGGTGAAAAGCCCCGGTCAATAGCTATTGCTTTTAAATAATTTAGTTCTTTATCAAGGGATAGTTTGGAGGAGCAAACTTGAAGAGCACGGAAAACATAGGAATAAAATGAAGCTAACTTTTGTTTAGTCGGATGACATGATTTAAAGTGTGGTGGAAGGCAAACCGATGAAGGTTTACGGTAAACCGTAGTACTGAAGTCGTATGTGTTGCGTGTGACTAGAATGTCGAGAAACGGAAGAGAATTGCAAGTCTCAACTTCAAAAGTGAACTGAATAGCAGGATCAATAGAATTCATTGTTGAAAGAACTTTATTTAAATCATCTTTATTACCTTCAAACAGGGTAAAAGTATCGTCTACGTAGCGGAACCATACAGGGAAGTTTAAAATTTCAAACAATCTTGATTCATAATAATGCATGTAGATATCAGCCAGGATGGGACTGAGGGGGCTTCCCATGGCTAATCCCTCAGTTTGCTTGTAATATTTATTTTGGAAAACAAAATGTGTTTGTTTCAAACAGAGTTGAGTGAGAGAAATTAGCTCATCAATTTCCATGCAAGAGAAATGAAATTCGCGAAGTCTGGTTCATTTACGTGTTTCGCAGCTGAGGATGATGGTTCGGTAAAAACTATCGAAACTAGTCCTGTGAAAATATTGAGAATATTACGCTGATTTTTGTTGTTTTGCCTTCTGAACACATTAATATACTTTGTTCTGCTATTGTTCACTTTGAACCTCATTGCATACTTTTTCCAAAGAATACAAACCTTTACGTCTCCAAATAGCCTTCAATTCAACTTTCTTTTGCAAGGAACACAGTTTGGAAAAAGATGGTCGTCTTTAGAATTCAGTAACTGTACGTTTTTTTCAATTTTTACTTCAAATAGGTTTTTAGTTTTAAGCTGTTTAAGGCACAAATTAGGTTTTACTTTATTTACAAAAATCTCTTCTGAAAAGTTTAACCGTTTTTTTTGGTGTTAAAAGTTTACGATCGCATAATCGCAGACCACCCAATTTTCGAGTGTTGTTTAAATGACAATCTGATTTAAAGTATATTTGTTTTGCTTTTTAATTTGCAATTGCTTCGGAATGTCGGATTTACGTATAATGTTATTTGACTATTTTTTTTGAGTGGTCAATTTGCATAATGTAAAGTTTTATTGATTTTTTTAGTAGTCAATTTAAAACAATGTAATGTTTTATTCTTTTTTCAAAGTGCTTAGAATGCGCGTAGGGAAAATTCTGGAAACATTAGAAATTCGAATTTTCGATTTTAAATGAATTTGAATGTCTTAAATGAAAATTTAATTGAACCTTTTCTTTTTGTTTTTGATCTCGTATGAACCAGAAGAACGAAACATGTATTCGAAATATATTAATCGAACATTATGAAATCTTAATTCATTTTCCCCTGATGAATTCCAAATTAGAGTTTCAGTAAAGGGAGACTAATTTTTATATTTTATAATTTTGTATATTTTTTCCTTTTCGCATTTTTAGTTTTCGAGTTTGTTTCACTGATGAATTCTTATTTTAATTTTGATATGTTTAGATACAGTGTTTAACCTCTTATCAACGGTTGCAATTATTAACATTGTTGAAGAATTGCCTTTCTTTGATTCCAATTTAATTTTAACTTTAGATGATTTAAGTATAAATATAGTTTATGTATAGGTTTGCGGTAGGTAAAAACTAAATCTATGCAGTAAAGTACCTCTGTAAATTTCAATATACTGCAGTCTCACAAATACAAGAAACCTCGGCGATGACGCAAGCAGACATAAATATTATATATGTACAAACCTTATGTGTTCAAACCTCCATAAGAGTTTTCATACATGATCAGACTTTTCTCTCATGTTTAACGTCAGCTTCAATACCATGAGCCGTCTGATGACGCCTAATACATTACATTACCTTAATCACTCACCTCAGCTCCCACAATTATCTATCTCTTAATTTCTCGATTCTAAAACGTTATACAGCATTGTGCGTACACTACTTCTATTTACATGGGCTGTTTTGACCGTATAATTCTTTTTTTTATTACATGATAATGTTAAGATAAGGTATTCTATATGCTTTTCCTGGCTTCTGGTCGACAAGAATTTTGAAGTTGTCCTTTGTGAGGCTTATTAATTCTACTCAGTTATAAGTTAAAATCCATTAAATGTTTTTCAACATTCTGGAAAATGCATAGTGTATGAAATATCCAATCGAATTATCTTCAGGAAACATTCTAAAGGAAATTATCTTCAATGGGATTGGAGTGCATATTGAGAAAATAACGGTTTTAAAGGAAATGCAGACCAGATTTCATTCAAGTAAATTTGATTGATCTTGGACGAATTTTTCTTAATTCACAAAATACATACAGTTGTATGGCAATATAAATGCGATGTTTCGCCTTTTTGAAAAAAAAAAAGGCCAAAAAGAAAAAAGAGACCAGGTATAATTTCGGAAAGCAGTATTTTAGTTCTTTATTACATACTCCGATTTTATTAATTTGTTTTTGGTTTATTTGATTATGGCAAAGCACTCGAGAGCTATATGCCTAAGGGTAAGGGATGCCTTCCTAGAGGACTGAGGGAGGCTGTCTCGTATATAGGTTATACATGGGGAAAACCACGAAAGCGCTCATGCAACCGGCCCGTTCTTGGGATTCGAACTTCTGACAGAACTACTACTTTTTAGCAACTTTACCGCTCGCCCATTGGTGGGCCTCCGATTTTATTAGACTCTTATCAAATAGTATAATCGTTGCTGACATCAGTCGTACTTTAATATTATATTTTTGATGCGCCGCCCAGACTGTATAGTAGTAAGGGAAGCCGACTGCATTGACAGAGGGCCAAGGTTCGAATCCTCGAGAAAATATGGTTGTATCTGTCCATTCCCTCATAGGAGGCAAAAGTGGCCCACCTATTGGGTGCCCCCGTAAAAAAAGTGACCACCGCTTCTGTCCCTAATAGTGGCCAACATATGTGAAAGGGTCGGGCCCGCTATGGGGGTGGAAAATATTTTTGATATTAATTCATCCTAGGAAACAAAGTCTTTCGGCCTCGGAAAGCACTCTGGATTTTTGTAATTTTATTTATTTGTTTCGTTTTCTATTTTTTTTTTTTTTTGCTAGAGAAAGTGACCTCGTGTTTGTTGCACAAGAGTCATAGTCTGGATTAAAGTGCAAAAGCCCAATAAAATTACCGAACCTAAGTGAACGACTTTTAGAATATATGTTTTCTACTTCGGATTCCGTCCAATTGAAAGTTTCGGCACTTTTTTACAGCACGTGCATCAAATATTCGACAGTCAAGGTCATTCTCAGCTCTTAAAATGAATTTGTAATGCGAGGATAACGACTACCTTTTACATGGGTTTTGGTTCTATTTAAATGCCATTAGCGTTTTTCATACTCTGCATCCGTGTAGATTTTATTTTGATGGCTTCTGTTCAAATAGAGACATTAAGTATAGTAATTGTCGTACCGCAGTGAAATTCATCATTTTATTGTTAGATAAAGATATTATTCCCAAGCAAAATAAAAAATAACTTTGAGGAGTTTTGGTTAATCATCAACAAAACAAGCAGCACTTTTTTCACAGAAAACGCTTTTAAAAAACTAACTTAAGTCAAGCAATGTTGGTTTTTAATGTTATCCTTGATTTCACGTGGAGTCATTGGAAGAAATATTTGATTTAGAGTTTAGCGTGTCCTGAAATATGCGCTAAAATGTGTAATCAAGTTAAATGGTCGTAAGATCTTAATAGAAACGATATAAACACATTAATAGCTGCATTAATAAACAAGTCATTAAATAATTAAGACACTAATTCAGAAGTCAAAACAACAAAAATCAGCGTAAATTCTCAATATTACCACAGGACTAGTTTCGATGGTTTTTACCGAACCATCATCCTCAGCTGCGAAACCGTAAATGAAGAAGATCGGAAATAATGATTAGATAAGATAAGAAAGCCTGGACAAGAATAAGCACGTGGCGCCATCTGTTGGTGAAACCAGAGCTAAAACATAATTTCTTTAAAGGCCGAAGGCAAAATTGGATTGGAATTAGGATCGTTAACCAGAACAGAAAGATTTTTTTTTTTTTAATTTTTATTTTTCATTAAATCTTAACAAACCCTCAACAAGATCATCATTTATATCCAGACAATGTCTAAAACGGCCGCCTCGTTAGATGTAACCATAAGCGGGTCTGGGACTGGGACTGCCATATTACTGGACCCAAGTTTCGAGCCTTGGAGAAAGTATGGACGAGTCTTGGAGAAGATATGGATTTCGAGCTTTGGAGAAAGTTTGTCTTTCTCTCGCGTAGATGTACTATCAGTTTACCCCATGTGGTACATCCTGAGAAATGTTCCCGGTGATGAGAAGGCTAAACGATTGATGGGTTCCTGATCAGCGTTCAAGGAGTAAAGTAGTAACCAAAGAAAGAAAAAATATCTAAAAAATTAAGATACTCATGGTAAAGGGAACTAACTATATTCGTTTCCAAATACAGTTATTAACTTCACGAAGTATGCTTGTAATCCCTCTTGTACGACAATGAGAGGTTTATGAAATGGGGGGAGGTCTGAGCTGAGCTTTTGACGGCCTCTCATCTTAAGACATTTTTAAGAGTTAATTCATGATTTTGTGCTACCTTCAGAAGCAAAGCCTTCGCGATTGCGTCTTAATAACCTAATGTCTCTACAATTTTAATAGTTTCAAAATTATATTTATTTATCTACCAGCTACATTTTATTAAAATGTATCAATCTCACATACTTCTATTTTGCACAAATTATTTTTATATTTTATTTTAAAAAACCCTTCTTCTGTGTTTTCTGCAGGAAAGCGTATTTCAAAACATACTGTACGACGTAATGTATGAAAGCTGAGTAGAGCAGCAGAAAATGGGATCTTCTTCTATCTATCTGGATTGTGGTATTTATCATTAATAAATTGCAATTGTGGGAGAGCTCTTAATTTCTTATTCTTTTATATCAGTACTTAAGCAAAGTTCAATGGATTTAAAAATCTGTAACTAGACCTAAACGCAGGTATCATACCACCATATTATTGTCGAAATTAAATTAGTACAATCCGCTCTAGATTAATAGGAATAATACTTTGACGACAATCATCCTAACTCAAAATCAAAGTTAATCCAAGGTCAGTTAAAAACGCAGTGAAGAGAAATAACTTTTTAATAGTTTTAAAAATTTTTAATTTAGTTCGAATTAATCAAATTTATTTGTGATCAATTCAAGGATATCAAAGCTTGATGTTATCATAATATACATTTTTCACTTAGAATTAAATGTAGGAGTTAATAATTTTTTTTAAAATAGTCTTAAAAAAAGAAACTTTCAATAATTCATAAACTTTTATGAACTCACTGGAAAAACAAAGAAAGTTATGCAAAATAGAACTAAAGCGATGTGTTTAAAGTATTAGAGATATTTTATGTTTTTGTGCTCGCTAATATGTGTTCTCAGAAATACTTCGAGGGCTACATGCCTTTTTAACAAATACAATAATTTTCAGTAAGTATGTTGAAGAAAGTATAAGAAAGACATCTTGTAATTTTAAATACGGTACAGTGGTTAGCGGAGCCTACTGCGATACGAAAGAATCTGGGTTCGAATCCCGGGGAAGGCATCGATATTTGTAAATGTATAGTATCTTTGCGGCATGGGGGCACTCTAAATACAGGGTGAGCCGAAAATCCGTTTCAGAGGTTGTCGGTAGGGAAGAAGAGATGGGAGAACCTTGACCTGTCTTCCCGGGTTGCTCCCCATCAAAACTGGGGCAGAACTGAATGAAGTCGTACTGTCACCTGTATGGCGCTCAAAGCTTTTGCCAACGACAGGCGTATTCTTGCTGTTCTTACTACGATGAATTTCGTGAGTTTGTTCTGACGTTACTGTCAGATAAGTGAGATAAGTCGCAACACTCAGTTTTTTGTAGATCTAAAATCTTTCAGCCCGCATTTTAAAAAGTCCTTTTCATTTTAAAACATTTTCCCATATACAAAAATACATAAATGTGCTGGATAAATACCTTTTTACTTCCTTGTACGAAGTAAAAAGGAAGCACTGTAATCGCGTAAAATTTCGGGTATCATATTTCAACGAAAATATCTATTTTGGCCGCTATTGAAAGCAATTTAACGATGTTTTTGAGTGACTTTCGTTCTTAAGAACAGAATAAAAAACTCTTTTCTCAGAAACAAATTATAAAACTTGTTTAAAATGGATTCTGAAGAGATTTTTTTCGTCGCGTCTGTGCGTACATACGTACGTACGTAAAATCCAAACTTACGATATAACATGTAGATGTGCACCTCCTATTGTGGTTGCAATCGGCCGCACCAAAAGTATATAAATTTCTGGATATATATATCCACTCTGTTGCTCGGCTGAGTGAGCTTAGTTTTTTTATTCTTATATATTCTTAAAAATAATAAAAAAATCAGAATTTGCAAATTTTCAAAATTACTGTTACATGATTTAAAAGAAATCAAACAGTTACAAACTATGTATGGATCGTAAGCTGCCAAAATTGTCTTTCATAGAAATGAATTCTGAGACAGCAACAAAAACTGAAAGAGAAATGGCGTAAAACATGAAACACAGAAGAACACATGAGACATTATCTAATATAAATTCATAGGCATATAAAATAAAAACTTCCATTCTTTCAATTCATGATTTATATAATAATGAAAATAAAGTACAAAATATTGAAAATGCGATACACAAAATCATTTTCAAGTAAACTAAAAGACACCATAGAATATAAAATTCGTTTTATGCATGCTAAAAGACACCACAAAATATAAAATTCGGAATTAACAAAAAGATAAAAGCAGAAAAGAAAAAACATTTAACATTAGGTAAATAAATTCGTAAGCACACAATTTACATATTTTCTAAAAATAACGTTCAACATAAATTCAGAAGCGTTTAAGTTTAAAAAATATTTCTACCATTATACAACTTTAATTCTGAACACTTTTAGTGGGAAGTGCGTATTTCATTTCGCACTACAAGAAGGACAATGTTGTTACTAGTGAATCACCGATTAGCAATTAACTATTTTACAACAGTTACCTTTCGATTTGACAATTAAATATCAGATACTAACGGACATCATAACAATACATATCTGTGCAAATACGAACATAATGGCTCTAAATTTTCATGCTCCAAAATGCGTCGGCTGTTTTAATAGCTCAAAGGACATTGACCTTTAATATAAGATGAATTTTATTTGAAACTCTACTCAGAAACGCATTTTCCTCACATTTTATTACTGCATCTTAAAATAATTATTCATGCAACTCAACAGGGATAATGGTTAGCGATGCTGACTGCCGTACCGAAGGGCTCGGGTTCGAATCCCGGAGAATGCATGGATGTTTGTAAATGTGTAGTGTCTGTCCGGCACAGAGGCACTCTGAATATGCGGGGAGCCGAAAGTTCTCTCGAGAGGTTGGTGGTAAGGAAAGAGGAGTGGGAGACTCTCGGACCCGTTCCCCGGGATGCTCTCCGTAAAGGTTGGGGGCGAAAATGAGGAAAGTCGTACTGTTGTGCAGAAATCTCTTGCCAACGACAGGCACAGTCTTGCATTCCTTGCCACGATGAATTTTGTTAGCTTGTTCTGATATAACTGTCAGACAAGAGAGATAAATCACTACTAAAACAACAGCATAATTATTCGTGATCATAACTGATCGATGATTCTTAACCCCTTCGCGACAGCATGTCGTTGAGCTAAAAACCCACTGCAGACGGATGTGTCACATATGCATCAGTTCTTTAAGCCCCTAACAGCCGGTGCATCACCGCTTGCATTAATCTTCCAAACAGGTGTGTGGCATATATGCACTTTCAAACATACACGTTCTTTTGGAACTCTTTTAAATCACTAGATGGCCCTCTGTGTCCAATATAGTTAGTTCATTTGAACATATACATTGATGACCTTGTGTCCGTAAAGTACTTTCGAATTATAATGATTCGTTTAGATGTACGAACAGATGATATAAAGTAAACAAAACCCAGCTGACGCGCGGTTGCCTTCATGTGATATGTACATTGAACACTTTCCGATGCTTCAACGAAAATATCCATTTTGACAGCTATTGAATTCAGTTTAACGATGTTTTTGCGTGACATCTGTATGTAAAGACAGAATAAAGAAATCTTTCCCCCCCAAAAAAAAACAATTACAAAACTGATTTAAAAGGGATTCTGAAGAGATTTTTTTTGTGGCGTCTGTGCGTACCTACGTACGTATGTATCTCGCATAACTCAAAAACGAGTAGCCTCAGAATGTTGATGTTTGGTATATAGGGCTGCTATAACTTGTAGATGTGCACCGCGCATTTTGGTTGCACCAAACGTGTATAAATATATGTATATATATATCCACTCTGTTACCCGGTTCAGTAAGCTCAGTTTCTTTATTCTTACAAGTTTGTAAATTGTGCATTTTTTGCTTTAAAAATGATAGAATTATGTTGTTCTCATCTTTCGGTTAAGATTTTTATGCCCTTAGTTAATCAGCATGCAATAATTGTGGAATTATCAACAATTTAAAAGTTTTTTAGTGCGGCAAAGCCTAATTTTTGGTTACGATAGCGGCCATATTTGTTTACATTTGAAACTTAGGAGAAGAGTGGATTTGTTGCCAAATCTAAAGAAACTAAGCTTCGCAACAACAAAGTAACGTCTTCTTTTATTATTGCGAATTAAACTGTGCTTGATTCATTCTGGAATTACCATTTAATTTATTAGCTGGTTTTTTTTCGTACAAATTGTAAAAATTGTTTTTTAATTGCTTTAACTGTACTTGGTGTTTTATGTTTTTTATATCTTTCAATTTATAATGAAAATATTTTGAAATTTTATGTATTTTTGCCTTTTTTCGAAGTAAAAACTGAATGAATTAGTAGCGCATGCGCATTAGGTAGCGGCGCTGAATCGTCTGTGAAAAACTGTTTCTTTTATTTGTTTAATTTCTTTTACACATCGTTTTAGATTTATTATAGTATGTGAATATAGAACTTGTGGTAATTCTTCAGACGCTATCGTTTTTGCTCACTCTGGGTTATAAAATGAATGAGATGTAACGCTGTTAAGTGAACTTAGCGCCGAAATATAGCTATGATAAATAAATATAGTGAACTTTAAAGAGTGCTTTTATTCTATTATGGTTTATGCAGCATCGATGAGGTAGATTTAATTCAAAATTGGTGAACTGTTAATTCAACACGTTTAAATGAAATGCAGGAAAACTGCGTATAATTTAATATTCCGTACAAGGAAATGATGTGGTGTACACATCAGATTTTTTAACTATGGGAAGATTGGGAGTGGAGCTGTGGTTTAAGGAACTCCGGCTTGTATTCCGTTTGCATCTTGTTTAGATAGATACATTCTTTGGAACGGGTAAGAGATTTAAACTAATAGTGCGATGTCTAAAAGAAAGAAAGTTTTAACGAAAGAATATATTGGAATTGTCAGCTCATGTGTGTCCATTCGAGCCCATGAGTGCTATTTTGACACCGAAAACTTTATATTTAAGTGAGAATAGCGGTTTTGATACCGGAATTTCCTCAGAGCCTGAACAGGAAGTTTGGTTTGCACCTCACAATCCAGCAAAACAGTGGTTACACTGTCATGAACTCGATCTATTAAGGAATTGAAGCCTTATGAATTTACGGGTATTGCAGAAATAAACGCAATTCAAAGTTTTGTAAATGAAACTGATTTTTTTCACCATTTTTCTTCGATAAGCTAATGAGCATAATATTTGAAGAAACTAATAATTTCTATTAGCAAAAGTTTAAAGCAAATCCATCTTCATCCAAAATCACCATATCCTCTATAATATTTGATCATATACGTTATTATTTTTACATCCTTTCAATAGAGATTTAAGTAAGGTTTTTACAACATTTCATCAATATGAGTGAAATATTTTATTTTGCATTTCGATTTTAATTAAAAATTTTTCAGAATCTCTCGATATTCTGCATTTATGATTAGGTACATTACAGAAAAAATCAAAACAATTGCTTTTTTAAAAGTTAGGCTTAGCACCGCGAAATATGCCGTCTGGTAAGATCGTACTACTGCAGCAACCCACCGTCTCCAAATCGCTGATGCATATATGATACACCCATCCTGAAGGGGTTTTACAAATTTGCCTAAAAATACGGGTATAATTTTGAGCAAAAAAAATGGCATAAATGTATTTTATGCCTGAAATTGTAAGCTTCAAACGCTTGAAATAAATAAATTTCTTAGGTTAAATTTAGACCTGAGGTTTCTCATGCCTGCTTAATTTAGTAATTTAGAAATTTTAAACGAATGTGGAATAATTTGTTATTTGCACTAAACACTGCGCATATATTTTTTAACTATGTTTTAGTTTTCCTCTCTGTTTATTTCAAGTTATAATAAACTTCTCAGTGTCAGCATCTTTATCACTAGAATCTTAACTTTAGTAAGCAACAGCTAGATGAGAATAGAAAGCAACACGGAAAGAAATCTTGGAACAAAGTGTCAATAAACTTCTGAGATCAGCACTAGATGAACGGATTTTGAAAGCACGTATTGAAAGGGGCGTTCTTCTTTATTACTAAAATCAAGTGAATTTTATGTAAGGATTCATAAAGTATACAAATTTTTAAGATTGGATCATGCATTCTGTATGGAAAATTTAATTTACATGACTCACCTACACCTTGCTGTTTAAAATACTTTAAGAAAGCATTATGAGACTGTCTTCATCACTTGGCAAAATTAACCCTTAGATTCATGTAGTTGCTATTTGGCAACATGCTCATATTTAGTCATGCAAATTAAATCAAAACACAAATTTTAGCTTATTGCATAATGCAGCCAATTAAATACATACTGTTTAAGCATATAGCTTTGAAAGTTTCGGTGTGCTAGCACCGCTGTAACGGCCTCTATTGTGACTTGGTGTGTTTCAAATTTTCCGTTTATAAAAAGTTTACAAAACTTTATTAATCCTTATTTGCATAGTTTTTAAGTAATATGTAAGTAATTGTGTATACTTCAAATGTAAAAGCTCTGGATAAGTGATAAATGCACATTTTA
Organism: Stegodyphus mimosarum; assembly: GCA_000611955.2. Classification (NCBI taxonomy): domain Eukaryota; kingdom Metazoa; phylum Arthropoda; class Arachnida; order Araneae; family Eresidae; genus Stegodyphus; species Stegodyphus mimosarum. The sequence goes on from KK119453.1 coordinate 171,957, forward strand.
ACATATCATCTACACATTATGTTTAAAAATGGATTATCATCATGCCACGAATGAAAAATGATTTTCAATGACCTCTTGGTAATCGTACAATAGGCATTTGATTACAATATTCTCAACTGCGTTATAGTCTGCTAGATGGCAGCACCAGTTAAAAATCTTCACAGATTTAGGCATTCTCGATTAAATTCAATAGATGGCAGAATCAACACGTAACTTTGGATTGGATTCTTTAACAATGAACTTTAGATTTTAGATTTCTTTTTAGCTAAATAATTCGTTCATAATTATTATTTCATAGCAGAATAAAATAGTCCTAAACTTAATATACATCCTTAATTTTGGATGAGATTTTAATTTTACCAGAAACCAGAGCTGTCTAAAGTTTATGTAATTAACAATTTTGATCGTTATATTAAGTTGTCTTTCCCATCCTACGTATTTCAAAGAACGGTGAAAAACAATGGAATGAAACTTAGTGATATATCTCTTCATCCTGTTATTATATCCCACTTGTCTCACAGTAACATAGGAAAAACGTCCACGAATTTTATTCGGGCGGTGAGGGGTCGTTGGCATGGGCCTCGAGTACCTTAGGCTTCGTTCAGACGAAGGTTTTGTGTCATTAAGTTTGTTCATACCTATCTAACAGAGTTTAAACCGTAGCTAATCAGGGAAGGTTCAGCATAAGTAAATGCGCAGCTAACTTTGCGAAACGATTGATCGAATGTCAGTTTGTGTTTGCTTTGCTGTGACTGGTAAGTTCTTATATCCAAATTATGTCGAAAAATTAGAATGTTTAGATAAAACCCTTAAACCAGCTTTTTTAAAAACCAGCAAGATCTGGCCAGCAAGGTCGGGTATCATATTTCGACAGGAATATTCATTTCAACCGTTCTCGAATCCATTTGGACGATTTTGTTGAAGACGTCCCTGCGTGTGGGCAAAATAAAGGACTATTTTTTTTCCAAAACTGAGAATGTCGCAACATTGCAAAAATTACAGTGTTAGCAGGCGATGTCGCCTTCGTGGTCAGCGAACGAACACAAAACGTTCTTCAGAAAAATTGCCAAGAAATAGTTAATATATCCCAGTATCACTGTAGGGACATAAATTAAAAGTCTCCATCCCCAAGTCGCAAGTAATGATGATTCATAAGCTGAGGCAGAAAATTACAAAACAACTCTCAATAAAAATAGAAACAAGTAAAATTAAAAACGTCAAATCATTAAAATATCTTTGTTTTTTGAATTTTTTTAATTACCTTTGAATTTTTGGCTCGACGAAAAATTCAACTTCATAGACCATTTCCAGGATATAAAGATTCGCACCCCCCCTCTGCAAATCGGACAGAACCTTCGCAGGATGCAAAGATCTAATTGGGGACTGAATCCTCACATCACAAAGATCCTATACAAAATCGTCATCACGATGATCATCACATATTGAGCTGAGATATGGGCCCTGCCGATGACGGAAAGAAAAAAGAGATTGGTAACATCCATACAGCGACAGTTCACGCTAAATATCACTCGTGGCTTTCGAACCACCTCCAGCTATATTCGCAGGTATTATGGCGCTACATCTTCCAGCAGTCGATGAGGCTATTTATTCTTCAGTCCTTCAACTCAGGAAAAGCACCAGTTTCAACTATTGCATCTATTCTGCAGACGATTACAAACAATGCCCTCCTCCATACAAAAGACATCCAGCTGATCCAGCTGAATACATAATGCAGAATATCAAAGCTTATTGAAGACTAAATTATTTCTTTCTTCTACACTTTTTAGAATACTTTGACGAAGATTCTACTACACTTGGGAAATTGTCAGTTTAAAGTCCGCTAAATAGATCATTTCCAAAAAAGGAGAAATTTGTTGAAGCTATTAATCCAAAAGATTAAGCAGCAGATAATTTTAAAAAGATGTTTATTATACATGCATGAATATGTTTAAATAGTTTCGTATGTGTTTTCGATTTCTGCAGCATCAGCATATTGTAAAAGAATTTTCAGTGTCATGCCAATTAAATGCAGAAATGAACGAACACAGGTGTCCGGTTGAATTTATGAAAAATGAATTATTATAAGCTTTTATTTAGGTCACTCATGGTGTTTCACTATAGGTGGAATTTTGTCATCTCGGTTTTTTAACCTACACTGGTGTGCAAAAATTAAGGACGAGACGGTTTTTTCAATATAACTTTAACACAAAAGCTTTCCTAATCAACACATTTAATACCGTAAGATCCCCAATACGGAAGAACATGAGTAATGTAAGCAACTCTTACTAAAAGAGAAATCAGAGGGATAACAAGAAGCTTTATTGAAAACGTAGCATGGAGCGCAATGCGACTGAAGGCCCAAAACATCCCTGTGATGAGTGTCCAGCAAGAAACATCGGTCTTTAATAGGGGATATGATCTCCCCTGACTGCTAGGCAGGTTTCACATCATTTGTGCATGCTGGATATGTGGTTGTTACTGAGCTGTTGAGACACTGCTGCTCGTTCCTCTTGTAGCACCAATCGCAGTTTCGGAATCGTTACTGGCGATAAGTTACGTGCTGCCACGGGTCTCCCTAGTAAGTTCCGTACATGCTTGACGGGATTTAGATCCAGAGAACTTGCCGACTAATCCATGTGTTCAATATCTTCACTCTCCAACAGCTCTTTGACAGTAACTGTGCGATGAGGTGGAACGTTGTCGTCCATGAAGAGGGTCGTTGTCCCTTGTGAAAAGACGCATGTAAGGAAGAAGAACCTCGTTACAATAGCAGTCCCAGGTGACCAACCTCCTTGGGAGATATGAAGGTCGGTCCGGCTACCAAGCATTATGTCTGCTCGAACGAGAACTCCGCGACCTCCAAAACAGTCCCTTTTGATGATGTTGAAGGGGTTATTGCGTGTTCCCCGCTCTGTCCAGATGTGTATGTGTCTAGAATCGCAACTCAGACTAAATCTGCTCTCATCTGTAAAGAGTACTCGTCCCCATTCATTGTCTCTCCAATTCCGGTGCTCCCGGCACCACAGAGAACGCCTTCTCCGATGGGCAGGCGTTAGAGGTACACACCATACAGGGCGTCGTGCAAACAGACCACCACCGTGCAGTCTTCTGGCCACGGTAAAACGCGATATCGGTCGTCCAGTCGCCTGTGTCGTGTGTCTAGCGATTTCTCCCGCTGTCTGCCGCCTGTTTCTTCTGGCCTGTAAGGCAATATACCGGTCATCTGCGGGTGTGGTTCCTCGTGGACGACCACTACTAAACCCCCGGATAGCTGTTCCTGTAGTTTGAAATTGTCTCCAAAGTCGTGAAACGGTGCTGTGAGCAATTCCGAACTCTGCAGCCACACTTGTCACACTGTGGTCTTCCTCCAACTTCCCAATGATTCGATCTCGGGTAAAAGCATCCAGATGTCGTCTAACAGATCGATTATTCGCCATTTCTCGCTGAGGCAGGAACTCGGTGTGATTTTAACTGCTATAAGGCGTGCAATCTCTTTGCCAGAAATACTGATCTTACACCGACAACATGCTTTATACTACTCAGACACTCCCCCATTACGTCTACCTGCATATCTGCGCATGTGCTACCGTACATCACCTTACTTAATCTCCTGATTGGTCTTTCTGTCCGCTCTGCCTCTTCGTTCAGCTGATAAGCTAATTTTTCGACTTCGTCCTTAATTTTTGCACACTAGTGTACTTTCTGATAAGCTATAGAGTTAAAATTTTGTACACAAACACACACTGAATTTCAAAGGCAATGCAATGTGGTAAAGCGACATTTCAATGTCGAATTTAGACTTTTTTTTTTTTTTTTTTTTTTAAGGTTTAAAAGATTATTTTGCGCATTCTTCGTTTAACAAATAAACTAAGCACATCAGACTTTTACTGTTTGCACCATCTTAAAGAACGAAAAAAAAATCCTTTTTGTGAAACAAATACAGGAAGTATTTTCCTTTTTCCGTATGAATATTTTTAATGATTTTTTTGGAGAATTTCAGAAACTCGCTTAAGTTTTTGAGACTGTTTGACGCTTACGATTTTAAAACTTCATCGTCTAAAAATGTATCGGATATAAAATTTTTAAATTTTCGCATATTTTAAATGAAACTTTTCGCCCTCTTTTAAAACAAGAATGATAAAGGAAATATAAATTGAGTGCGATTTTCTTCCTATATATATATGGCAGTTTGAAGCAGACGGAAGAAAACAAAAACGTTTCTCACGAAAAAGCACCTTTGGAGTTTGCCATCTCAGCGCGCTTAATGAGGCCCACCAGCGGCCGAGCGGTAAAGACGCTGAACACTGGTAGTTCGGTCTGAGGTTCGAAATCCGAGAACGGGCTGGCTGCATGGGCGTTTTCGTGGTTTTCCCCATGTGTAACGTGTATACGAGCCAGTTTCCCTTAGAAAGTCCTCCACGAAGGCATCCCTCCCTTTAGGCAGATAACCCTCGTGTGCTTTGCCATAACTGAATTAACCAGCGCGCTTAATGATGATGCTTGCCATCTTGGCTCACGTAATGACAAATTAGCGATATTCGTATTTTTTTTAAAGCATTAAGTAAAATGCTTGTTGTAACATTGTTATTATATGCAACATCCAAAAATGAATACTGAAACCGATTTCTTCATTCTTTGAATGAAGTTCAGTTACTTTTATCTATTTCATAGTTTTCTTATAATTTATTGCTTGTGTTCAATAATGACTAAACATTTCATTATTGATAACGTGTTAATTCAGACTAAGAGACAGAAAATAAAATACAATTAAAAAAATGTTTATCCAATAAGTTTTTATTTGAAATGGATATAACAATTAATGCACTACAAAGAAAAAAATAATTGATTCCATAGTTTAGTGGGAATATTAAATTGAAGAATTTTATTTACAGAATTATCTACGATTTTATATAGCGAATGGCAAAAGCGTAGGGCGCCTAAATAACAAAATCTATTAATTTAAATTGTACTGTCAAATGTACAAGCCATTATCTTTTTAATTTATCATGAACGTTCCGAGCTTTTATCATTCGCGATATAAAATTGTAGATGCTTTCTGTAAATAAAATTAATTAATCTACTACTCTCATGAAACTATATGAAAAATTACTTTTCCTCCTTTTAGTGCATTAATTATCATATCCAATTTTTTATTAACCTAATATATTAAAACCTTTTTTAATTGTATTTTATTTATACATTTTAATTTGAAAGTAAGTTGCTCAGAATTTGCTGAAATAATCAAATGTTGTGTATTTCCTCAAGTCTGTCAAAAACCTGAACAAATATAATTCAAAAAATTAAAAGTTTGAAATATTTTTTACACTTTTCTATATTTTTAATTAACATTTTTTAAATTTATATTCTAATGATTATTCTAATAATAAATTCAGTCAATATATTATTATCTAAATTACTTAAAACTTTTTCAATTGTCTTTGAAGATTTAAAAAATTGTTCGTTCACATCAGCATTAATTCTAAAATTGTACTGAAATAATTTACAATAATATTAATAAAAAAGAATTAATAAAATTAACATCGAAGGAAGTAATTAAAAAAAATCTGAAAGGTTTCAGATTTTACTTTACGCCCAAAGGGCCCAAAGGTTTTTAACGTTTTCTGTGTTACCTTTATTTATTAAATATCATATTCTTCTCGCTTAAACCATACAGCTCAATTCAACAGCAATATCACAAAAGAATTTTAAAATGAGCATATCTTTAGAATTTCCGATACATAGTCTAGCGCGCTGGAGATATTTTCGTACAGTGTTGCTGTTGCACGTTTTGAAATCTTTGAGTTTCTTAATCAAAAGTTCGTTAAAATTTTACAAAATATGAAATCGATAATAAAACAAATTTTAAATTTTGGCCCATATTCGAAGAAGGATTACGTTATTCATAGAATAATGGCCGTTATAGGTACCGTTCTTTTAACACAATGCCAGAAACATGCATACATTTACACAGATTCTTCATTATTTAATTTCGTTAAATATAATACAGGGCGATAATATTTAGTGGCAACAGTTTGAAAAGTGATATGGACATTTACAGTGAATAGACGCAAATTGCCAAAACCAAATTAATAGCCCTTCTGAGCTAACGCTCCTTTGGGTTAATAAATATATTTTGTAGTGCCCTTTTATTGCGATTCGATAGAGTGGGAATACTGAGTGTGATAGAATTTATGAAATTGATGGTTTTTACCCTTTCCGTTAAGACATGATCACAAATGGTCTTGATTCAGATGGGATTCCAGCCCGAGCATACCAGCCTAGATCTACCGTCATTAAGAAAAATACGAGCCGGAAAACATAACTGATTTTGAAGTTAAAGTAAAATTAGGGTTGGTTTATTTTTTATGGCAAAACACACGACGGCTATCAGCCTAAAGAGAAAGATGCCTTCGTGGACGGCTTTCTTAGGGAAACTGGCTGGTATATACGTTACACATGGAGAAAATCAGGAAAATGCCCAAGCAGCCAGCCTGTTTGCCCGGATTTGAAATCTGGACCGAACTACCAGTGTTCAGTGACTTTACCGGTCGGCCACTGGTGAGCCCAGAGTAAAGTCAAAAGTCCCGAATTGTCCAGAACAATCTGTCTTAGTGCAGTGTCCCCGTTACACAATACGTTCCACGAACTGCCTCGCATTTCGTACACATATGAATTTTGTCATTGATGCTTCATATAGTTATGAAGATATTTGGGGACGGGCAGGGATATATTCAATAATCAAATAATTGTTTTTTTTTTAAATAAAATACACGTTTTAGGAAAATTGAACGGTCAACTAAAGAACTGGTTTGTGAAATAATTTCTGAATTTTTGGTCCTACTGCTCTTCATACTGCATTCGGAAAATCGGACAGTGAAAATAAATCATCTGAAGAATTTAAATGGATCACCTACCGACAACTGTCTAGGTTCTGCATACGTAGAACCTTAACTTAGAAAAGAAAATATGTTAACAAAATTAATTATCTGGTAAAATATTATCCAGAAAGTTTTCACATTCCCGAAAAGTTGCCTTAGTATAAAGTTTAAATTGAGTGAATTCGAGCACGATTAACATAATTGCAACAATTATGTTTTTTGAGATTGGTAATATTAATAACGGAACTTTGCTTATTAAGAATAACTGCAGCAACACGAACTATATTTGAATAACAAATGCAATGATACAGTTATTGAATACGGTAAAGCCCATGAAGACTATCTGCCTAAGGTAAGTGATGTCTTCGAGGAGGACTTTTTAAGGGAACAGACTCGTATTTACGCTTTGGAAAATCCACGAAAATCAATCACGCAGCTAGTCTGTTTTCCTATTTGAACCTCAGTCATTTAGTCAAACTCATGCTTCACCCAGGGTCACAATGTATTTCCATTTAGCTCCTGCTACAGAATTTTCATACACCGTTCTCCAAATTGTTTTGCGTGCAGCCACATGCTTCACCAGCATGCTGGTGAACATTATGCTTTTTAGATTATTTAAGTCGTATACTTTGGTTCATTATTTTATTTGCTGTTGCTAAAAATGTATTTAAAGACTTGAATTGATTTCTCTGTCAGTGGATTTTCTCTTGTAACCAATGATTTAACTTTAGAAACATTAGAAACAGTACGTACCATTTTCGGGTAATTGTTTGGAGTCTTCTTTCCACGTAGAAGTCTTGACTGACAGTTGTTTCACTTTAATACTGTTTTTTTTTTAAATTTTTATTTTGCACTGAGAAATTTGAATACCAAGGATTTCAACATGACTTTCCACTTATGGAATAGGAATATTTTTCCTTAGAAAGCGCAAAAACATGTCTTTCAATATACAGCTTGTTTACATGCGATATCTTGAAAGAATAAATTTAAAAGCAGTAAATGATATTACTCTTTTCAAATAATAAGCTGTTGACAAAAATTTTTATTTACTTATTATTTTTTAAATTCGCTATCGAAATCACTATAAAAATGTGTAAACACCCACTGTACTGTCCTAAACATTATCCGACATAACGAAGACAAGAAACCAAAACTTATTTCATAGCTCTAATATTTTTAATAAATATGATTATTTAGGTATGATAGTGACTATATGTATGCTAATTATTCACGTTATAGTTACTATTTCTCACATTTGTGTCGTACATCATAAAGCTATTTAAAGAAAAAGATAAATACTTGAAAAATTAAAATTGCAAAGAATATAAACTAATTCATATTTTCACAGGCGTAAAGTTTTTACAAACCACTATGATTATAATAAACTCAATTTTTAGTAATAAAAATAAAAGCTAAAGTAAAATTATTATGTTATTAATAATTTAAATTCATCATTTGTTTGAAAAACCAATAATAAGAACTCAGGTTTGTGGTTCATAACAGCAATTCTGGGACAGGTTTCTAAACAGAAATACGAGGTTCAGTAGGTACTGAAATAACAGAATTTAATTACATGTTGTAAGCTAAAATAATAAGTTTAAAATTTCTGAGAATTACAACGTTCCAAATTTACTTGAATTTCCTTCAGTTTTTTTTTAAATAAGAGTTTAATTTCTATACATTCGTAAAAGTATTTAGCAAAAATAAAAATTAAATGGTAGTAAAATCAGTGCAGTCAAAATATTCAGCATTAAGGTATTAGACCGAAGTCTCGCATATATTACAAACATTGATATGAAAAAGTGGTTTCTTCTATACGTTACAAAGTATTAAAATATAAAATTAAAAATTTTTAATTCATTTAATTCAATTTCATTCGGGATATTGGTCCGAAATACGTACATATAATGGGAACACTAATGTATATATATATATATATATATATGTAATAGTTTGGCATATAGGCACAGGAATGACAAAGCTTGGCGATCACTACATTAGAGTTCGGGCATTGTTGTCATTTTCCCTTTAGATGAAATTCTCTAAATCACATATTCAATAACGACTTAAATTAAACAAGATTAAATTTAGGCTTTCTATGTCATAACTGTTCTAACAAAGGGAAGAAAGATTGGAAGAACAGCAGCAGAGTCTTGTAACAACGATAGAAGAAAGCAGACTGACGAAAAATAACGCGTACTGGGTATTCACAATAGCGGTTATATAACGCGCCAGAATGTTCTCGAAAGTACTGGTCTAAGGAAAAGATCCAGAAATTGGGGAAAGTTAATTATAGGTTGCCTGTTCGCGTAGAGCAAAGCCATCGATTTTTTTATTAAATAAATCAAACATCTGATGTGGACACATTGTAGAGACATTAGGTATTTTTGGAAGCATCAGACATGAAAAATGAGCAACGCCTTCGCCGGAAATCGAACCACGGACCTCTCGGTTACGCGTCGAGCACGCAGACCACTACACCACGAAGGCATACGAAGAAGGCGGGAGAAATACCTTATAACATGACTTCCTATTAAATTATACAAATTTTTTGACGCATTTCATTTAAACTTATTTCCTCGAATTTCATTAGAGATACATTTCTCATTCAGTTCTCACTTCTCGACAAAGCAAAAATACATAAAAACTCCAAACAACTTCATTAAAAATTCTAAAATAGAGAAAAACATAGAACACCATAATGCAGTTAAAGAAATTAGACCTAAAATTAGAGTTTCTACGAAAAGCAAGTAATTCGGCCAGCACGCAAGGAGGCAAATTTTTCGGTGCACAAAACTGAAAGTTTACTTCTGATCATACTTGGCAAAAAGATACTGAAGGTGCAGAAACTGACTTAATTCACTAATCTGCTGTATATGAAATGTAAACAAATGGTGTTTCGTTAGGCTTAACTCGACACTTAAATTTTTAAATTGTTGATAATTCTACAACTACTGCATGCAAATTAACTAAAGGCATAAAGACCTAAACCGGAACATAAAAAGCACATAATTCAGTCATTTCTAAAGCAAAACGCACAATTTACCAACGTATAAGAGCAAAAATACTAAGCTCACCGAGCCATCAGGTAAAGGAGTGGGATATATATGTATACACATACGATTGGTGCCGCCGATTGCAACAAAAACGGGAGGTGCACAACTACATGTTATAGCAGTCCCATATACAAAATTTCAACGTTCTACAGATACTCGTTCTTGAGTTATGCGAGATACATACATACGTAAGTATACGTACGTACAGACGTCAAGAAAAAATCCCGTCTGAATCCATTTTAAATCCAACTTACGATCCTTTTTAGCAACAACAGTCCTTTATTCTGTCCGTACGTACAGATGTCACGCAAAAAACATCGTTCAAATTGTTTCGAGAGCGGTTGAAATGGATATTTTCGCAATTAACAATACTTCCTCTAATTTGAACAAGGAAGTGAAAATATTAATTCTAGATATCACAAAGGCATTAAAACATAAAAATACTTACTTTAAATTCATAAATTAATTTCAGTTTAAAAATTAAAAAAAAATTTTTTTTCAATAGTTTAAATTTTAATCAGAAATCAGTCTGTTTTGGAGAAATTCCATTTTAAAAAAAGGCAACTCTCTTTCAGAAATTCAAGGCTGGCTACGCCCATGTGTTTCCAACCAACCAGACAAAAAAGCGTTTATCAATGTATGTGCCACGGACCAAGTGATCCTCGAGGCCTGCCCTTATGGTACTCGTAGATATCTAAAAAATACAAAAATAAAGTTCTGATTAACTACGTACACCCTATTATGACTGAAAATCTCAACAGTTTTGAAATTACACAAGGCAATTATCTATTATTTTTTCTCCTATGACTTGACATTTGATGAAACATATTTCCATTTACCCTACCTACGGACTTCCATTCCAGTCTTAGATATTAAAGCACTATGACTAAGGTGCTTCTTATTAGCATGCAATGCAAGCATAGAACAGTTAATGCAAGAAATGGCAGGTTTATACATCTAATTTATTTCAGTATCAAAATTTCTTTGATTTTCAGTTAAAAAACTAAATAGTATTCTAACAGCTTCTAATTATTAAATACAAATATACATAACAATAAATACTCAATACTATGCTAACAACCTTGATTTGTTTAATTAACTTAATTATATTTAATTCGGAGTATTAGTTCGAAGAACGTATCTATAATGGAAACATTAATACATGTATTTAGAAAATGATTAATTCTATATGTTATAAGGCGTTAAAACCTCAAATTAAAAAAATTTAATACTTTTAATTTCCTTAAAATAAATACTATCGCAACGACCTTAAATTATTAAAAACAAATATGCATATCAATGTATTATAAATTGATGAATTTTAATTAATTTTATTTTTAAAATACTGGTAATAACATATACCGAAAAAATTGTTTTCAAACGGGACAAGAGTTAGGTCACTCTCTATAATTTATAAAAAAAGCACTATAATCTATAAAACAGTAAAGCACTATAATTTATAAAAAAGGTTTTTAGAACTCTTCATCTTTTTAAATACGTTCTATAACAAAGAATTGCGCACAAATTTATTAAAATTGCTAATCTATGAAAGAATTGCTTTGAATAATTTTTGCAAAGGAAAATACAATTACACCATAGAAATAAACTAATAAACACAAAAAATTAATTTATTCTTCAATTCGAAGTATTTTGTTAAGAACTAAATTATTCTAAAGTGAAATATTTTTTAATTAAGAATTAGGTCATTAATTATTAATTAAGACAAGATCAAAACTCTACATGAAAGTACAGAGACAAAATATTCTCAATATGGTCATAGAATAATAATGTAGTAGGAAACGTTAAGTTCGTTTAATTTTGAATTTTCATAATAAACGAAAAATAAAATACGTTACACACAACAATATAAACAAAAGTTACAAAATGATTACTAACTATTCATTATGCTTCTTGCCACTTTCTAAAAGATACGGAATCACGAACAAAATTACAAAAATGTTTAGTAACTTTTTACCATGTCTTTAGTTACTTACCAAAGGGCATGTTAAAAATTTTATGGATGAATTCATGATCGGAGAATTATTACTAAAGTCAAGTTGTACGTTTCAGATTTTTTTCTGAAATTGAGTTGTATATAAATAAATCATTGTGTTGCATGTTTTTTCTGAACTACCATATCTTGCAAAAATTTCATATAGAAATTCTCTTTGGCTTTATTTTTCCATTCATCAGTAGAGAAAATTTCCTCTGCATGCGCAAACGAAAACTCAAACACGCTTTTGTATAAATCGTCATCGGAATGCAAACTGGCTAACTGCAGAATTCTGCACACATTTCCAACGCTCAGATTAGAGATCAGAAAACAAGAACACTTTTTCTTCAGAGCAGGAACATTGTATTTGTCAGCTGCCACGTAAAGTTGCTCAGCCGTTTCGTCCGATGAATTTTCCAGGTTGCCGGTATAGATAAACAGAAGGAATTCATCCATTACCTGTGGATCAATATCTGAAATCTCGACGTCGTTTCTTTCCGATTCGATCATGTCAGTTTCAAACATTCTGGAAAACACCGAAGATCGGCCGCATAAAACACATTTATGAGCGGGTAGTGTTTTTGAACCGATGATAATATTGATATCCGATAACATACCAGTTTTGTAAAGATTTCTGAAATCATTGTTAAGCGAATGGCAAATAATAGAAGATACGTAGGCATAAGAAGATTCCATTATTTCAGAAAAATTGTTGCAGTCAGAAAACTTAAATTCGAATTTAAGTCGCAGTACATCGTCAGGATCCGGAGAAATCATCCGTGAAAAATCGGCAAATTTCCAACTTTTCTCCGTTTCGAACAAGTGCTCATTTTCTGAAAAATTAATCCCATCAAACGACACTTTGCTTCTTACAAAAATAGGCTTGGTTTCAGGATAATACATTTTGCACAGGGAAATATCAAACATTTTACCATGCAGTGCATCTTCATGCACATGAAGCCTTAAGTTCCATTTACAAGTCTTCAAAATATTCACACTGAATAGATGGCAGTGTAATACTGTATGAATTGGTAAGCTTGAGAAATTCTTTATTGGCCACTCAAATGATATTTTCCGTACATTAATATGAGTTCGCGCCTTCTGTGCCACAACAGGTAAACACTGCAAATTGAGGAGTTCATATTTCTCACACGCAGCATACAGTTCCGCTAACAAATCAGATTCAATGCAATCTAGTTTTCCGGTGTAAACATATTTGAGTATGGCCTCCAGTACGTCAGATCCCATATCGAAAACGTGTTCACAAGTCCCTTCTGCGTCTAGTTTTTCTACAAGTTTGGGCCATCTCGCCCACAAAATAGCTTTATGTACTTTGAATTCTGCACCATTTGCGCGTAATACGACATCTGCAAACAGTCCGTTTTTGTAAGCAAGTGGAGGTAGTATTTCTTGATCACTTGATTCACACACGGTATTCATCGTCAGTTTTATAATTAGAACATCATTTATGAGTGACTTAAAAAGAAAATCCCTTCTACAGCACGTCGGATATCCCCACGCAAACTCACCTTTAAATACACGGGTACAACCTTTAGGACCAAAAACTGACTTTTCTCTGCAATCCAGGCCTTGCACTGTAAAATGCATATTACACAATTCCGGAATATCATCAATTCTTTTGAGATAGACAGCCGTGTAGCTTTGATCAAGATCCCCTTTGGGAAATAACCTAATGTGCCACTTCATATGCGGTAAACAATTCAAAGCAAACTCTGGGCTACACAGAAATCTTGTCTTAGGCTGATGAAACATGCTAAAATTTTCAATAATCCAAATGAACGTGAATTTATTTTCCGCTTGCTCTTCCATCATAAAATGCTGGTTTTGTACTCTTTGACACGTTATCAGTCAGGGCGTAATTGCGCGAGTCAATTCTATCCTATGACCTTGGATGAGCATCAAGACGATAAAAGACAGAAACATCCTATACGTCACTTCCTCAAAATGCCGCCACTGTTATTTCGCTGCGTTGTAGTAACAGCGGGCGCGGCAGGATACTTATCAACCGTTGTTTAATATAATCACGTTATCCACTGCTATTTTGATAGCATTGAACGATGAGAAAAAATATCTTCGATATAGCAATGCGATTTAACTCTTAGAATTTAACTCACCGAGAAATATCAAGAAACATATAAATAGGTATTTTCGTAGCATTTTAATTAGAAAAATGCAAATGTTTGTTTATGGAACTTTTCATAAATTCATTTATGAATTCTTCATATTGTTTCTGGCCCTTAGTCTTAATATTCGGAAGGCATCCCTCATTGCAGGAGAATATGCCAGTATAAAATTTTAAATTAAGGAAAAAGGCAACCTTACTCTTTTGTATATCTTTTCAAAGAATTTCAGGGGGAAAGAAAAAAAATTCTGCAGATTTTTTTTGAGGGGGAGTTGTTTCTGAAGAAAACACGTCTGATCTCCCTCAACATCTATAAAGTTATTGAAAAATTCTACATCAGGCTAAGGTTAGCGAACCAGCAGCCGACCGATAGAGTCGCTGAACACAGGTAGTTCGACATAGAGCCGAATCTCAGCAAACGAACTGGCTATTATAGGCGTTTTCATGGTTTTTCCCATGTGCAACGTGAATATAAGCCAGTTTTGCGTAGAAAAGTCCTTCACAAGAATATGCCTTCCCTTTGGCAGATAGCGCTCAGGTGCTTTACCATAAAGAAATAAACCAAACAAAGGTTGCTTTTTTGCCTAATTTAAAATGGTTGACTGACATTCAAACAAAAAATCCCTCACTGGGCGATATAGTTTATTTTGACCTTGGAAAACTGATGGCGAATATCTATTTGGCGACACTTCTACGTTACTTGGCAATTTTTAAAATCTCTTTTGATCTTATTTAGTGAATTTTTCTTTTATTTGACGACTTTCCTTTAGCTCAGAAAACTTATTCTATAATAGTTTATCATGTTAACCGAACTGTTGTTTACAATAAGCGATGTATTTTCCATGTTTCATTGCAGACGGGCAGGACTTCGGCAAATCGATAATAATATCCGAATGATAACGAATGATAACCCTAACAGCGATCACATTAAGCAGCGTCTACTGTGATTCATATTAGTAAAGAATTGAAACCAATGCAAGTCACCTTCCGATTAATCGGAGGAGGATTAACAGGACATCGTCTAACAAAATAAAGATAAAAATTGTTTATAGCGGAACTATGCAAAATTACTGTCACAAATCATCAGCCTAAAAAATTTTGTCTACATAAAATATATGAAGAAAATTGAAGGAAGTAACAGAAGTGATGCAGATATATTGCCATAATAATATTTTGAACATAAAGTACATGACAACATTCGTAACATATCTTCCCCTGACCTGAATTCTGAAGTTCAGAATGACGACTTAAGAAGAAGACAGCATTTGGAAACTGGACGCTGATTAAAGTGGAGATGATATTTTTACATCAACAACTCAAACAACTCCATTTTTCACAGTAAAAACTTTTGCGATTCTTCCAAGACTCCATTTCAAAGGTGGAAGAGAATTCTTCTTCAGATACTCTAAATCATTCACTTGAATATTTTTTTCAGGCAAAGTCTACTTTTCTTGTAGTTTTAGTGACTCAAATATTCTTTTTTCCATCTTGACCGAAACTGATTACGAAGTTGCTAAATCAGAAGCCATCGTGACTTTAAGCAAAGCTATTTCGTTGGCTCTTTCTCAACAAACATCGTTATAGGAAGCACCTATTAAAAATACTATCTTTGAGTAAGAGGTTCTGTATCCTGAGGACTTCGAAGAAAGAGATGTCAGTGGCCTCAAATTAAGACATGCTTCAATCTACTGTATTATACTTCAATCTATATTACTGTAGTGGTAATTTCCTCAAAAGTTAAGATAGCTGACTTGCAACTTTGGGTAAAGTTTGTTTCACAAGTTTGATTTCAGCCTCCCGCAAGCCTCCGAAATGTGGAGCTAAAGGTGAGATAAAATGCATGCTATACAATAAGATAACTGAGTCGCAAAATTTTGAATTTAAGCAGAACTGAGAAGGAGTGATTGTTCTTTTATACAGGTTGCTGCTCCTCAAAAATTCTTTGCGTTCTCTGAATATCAATTTATTTGCTTTCCACATTTGGAGATAAACCGTCTTATAGCAGCTAGAAAGGCATCTGTTGCTAAATCTGAAACAACCTCGAGGTTAATTGCTTTAGTGGCTGTAAGGATCATCGATTTATAAATAATATAAAGAGCTGTGCGTTTACGGAATGGCAACATCAGAAAAACGGTGGTGAATTATAAAAAAAAGAGACAGCGGTGTCAATAATGAAGGGAAGCAGAAATGAACGCTGTTTACCGTATCTATAATCTATCTCCTTCCATCATTTTTAATTCTTTGTAAATAGTAATAAATTCTGTTGTTTTGCTAAAGGTGCTTGTTAAATTCAAAGACAAATGACTGGATTTATAAGTTCATGTGACCGAATCCTTCTGTTAGCCGTCCACTGCGAAGAAAAAAGTTCTACTGGCGCAGTCGGTACTATACGGAACCAGAATAACCCAGGTGAGAGTTCACTTTATTTTGTAAATGCATGCTCCCACGTATTTTTTTCAACGATAATAATTATTTGGTCAAAAATTATTTTAGAATTACTGAAACTGAATTATTGTTTCCATCGTGGAATATTAGTTTTGTTAACTTGTCAAAGTAAGGAATTCTAAAGTACTCTCGTTTTACTCGTCAGAGTAAATGAGCAGCATATTCTAAATAAAATTATTAAGACTTGAATCTGCTGTTTCGAGTTTCGTCCCAGATAATTAAAAAATTATTTTAATATAATTAAATTTATTGTGCATTATTGTGAAAAAAAGTAATTTATTAACTTTTTATTTCGATATTCTAACGCACAGTGCATAATTTTATAGTCTGTTTACGAACTGTAAAATATTGTGCAGAACATCTTTATATATCGATATGAGCCAAACTATTAATTGAATAAAACAGTAAAAAAAAAAGAGTAGCTTTGTTTAAAAGTAAGAATCAATTCACTGAATAAAGTCAGAAAATATTATTTGGCTTCAGCCAGCTGTTATAGTGTCACGCGTAAAAAACGATTTTTTTTTTCGAAACGGAAAACTGCAACAGTTCATCGACTGTGTTTTTGCAGAGAATGTTTTTATTGCAGAAAGAAGTTATGAGATCTAGGGGTTGTTATTAAAATAATATATTATGAAACTGTTGATTATTTGTGATAGCGTATTCTGTATTGCTGAATTTTTTTTCATGTATATGATTCACTATTTAAAGTGCACTTAAAGGGAAATATTATAAGTTTTAAAATCTAGTTAAATTAACTAAATTAATTATAACAATCCTCAATTAGAGATTTCATACTTTAACTAGAGTTAAGGGTATATTTGAGAAAGTATTTATTAGAAATTAGATTTTCTTTATTAAATTTTTAAAAGACTGAGCTTTATTTAAAATCGAACTATGGCTTTTATGGGACGTGGAAAAAAGGATAATCTGTTAGTGTTAGCTGCTGAATTAGAAATTCAAGTGGATTCAACTATGAAAATTTTAGCAATAAAAAATAAAATAGTTCAAAGTGAGACATACGATGAAGCATTTCTTAAAGAAATATTTTTAATGATTGTTGAAGAGAGGAAAAGAAAAGAAGAAACAAAAGAACTGCGAAGTAAAAAAGAGATTGTGGAATAAGAAGGAAAGAAGAAATAGAAGAAAAGAAGAATTAAAAGCATAGCAGAAAAGAGAGCAAATGGAATTTGAATTGAAGAAACCCGAAATTGAATCTCGTACTCGACTGACACAAACTCCACCGACAAATGAAAGTGGACAACGCAATTTCAATTTAATTAAGCGTATTCCTAGGTTCTAATTAAGAGACGATGATATCGTTATTTATTTTTCCTTATTTGAAAGACAAGCTAAAAAAGCAAAGATTGATCTTAAAAGACTGGGTATCGTATTTATTGATTTATGCCATTGAAATCATTCACCTAATTGGTAAAGAATCTAAAGAAACGTTTGAGGATTATGAGTACATTAAGGCCATCTTATCCAAGAGATTTAAATTAAATCCTGAAAGCTTTAGAAAAAAAGGTTATGATGCACCAAAAGAGCACTGAAAAAACATGGAGAGATTTTTGCTACGAAATTACAAGTTATTTGAAGAATGGATCAATGGCCTTGAAATCAGAGACTTTACCGGGTTAAAAGACCTCATTATCACAGATCAAATAAAGAAAAGAGTGTCTCATCAAGTAAATGACCATCTTGACGATTGGGTAAAGTTCGTTTCTCCGACCAAATTAGTGGATAAACTTGACGAATACGACAGTGTTCGTAATACTTCAAAAAAAGACTCGTGGTAGTCCATCAAAATCAAAACTTATGAAAAGAGACTTCGTTCTCCACTTCTAGAAAGGATCAAAAACAAATCTTTCCTTGTTCAAAATACGCCAAGAGCTTCCCGTAAGAATTGCGAGCCACAAAAGCCAATTTGCAAAGTAACTTGCTTCAACTGTGCAAAAGAAGGTCATACATCTAAATTCTGCACTAAAATTCGGATACCAAAAAATACTTCTGCAACAGCGCAAAACAATTTAATCCAAACACAAACAGCCCTTGCAGAAAAGGGAAAACCAGAAGTGCTAACTGCCAAGATCTCTATTCCCGTCTCAAAATCCGTGGACGTACCTAGCAACATAGATGATTTGAAACTTGTCAAAGTTAAAAGCGAAGATATTGATCTAAATGGAATCGTAGACACGAGAGTACAAATTTCAGTAGCCCGAGAGAGACTGGTTGACGACATACCTCACGAAGGAGAAAGTAAAATAGAGATATCTTCTGCTTTTCTGGAGAACGAAATCACTCCACTGAACATTTTCTAGATAAAAATTGACGATGATCTTCATGGCAGAGTATCCCTTACCTGTTCTGTTTAAAAAAAAAACTAGTTACCGACTTGTTACTGAGTTCATCAGCTTGTGAAATGCTCTGCGAAAATATTGAACTGTGTCACAGTGATTGTCAGTGGAATGCATCTTCCTTAGAGTGTGAAGAATCAGATGACGAACCCTCACGAGCTGAAGACAATACTTCAAATTTACTCATTTTCCAAGGAGATATAGAAACTGTATAAACAACAAACAAAACAAGTCTAGAATTCAGGACACTTCAACAATATGAGACTTTGAAAAAGTATTTTGAATGGGCGAATAAGAACGAAAATTCATATGCTTTGGATAATGGCGTATTACTTCACTCTGAATATATCTGTGTTGAAAACATTAAGCAAGTTGTGTTGCCTTTAGGAAAATGAAAGCAAGTTCTGAACACCTCGATGAGAAAAAGACAATTCAACGAATCAAATACTAATTATTTTGGTCTGCTATTAAGCAAGAGGTTAAAAAATTCTGCGAAAGTTGTAAAAAATGCCAACTGAGAAGGACGATTACATAAAAAGATCAAATCCTAATTCGACCTATCGTTAGATAGGAAACACCCTTTGAAGTATGGAGCGTGGATTGCATCGGAGCATTGGTACCTCCATTTGGAAGAGGTGATCGGTTTGTGATATGTGCAGTTGACCTATGCACCACATGGGCAGAAAACACGCCTGTGAAAGAGGTAAGTGCGAAAACAACATGCAACGTTTTGATGAGGTTTTTTTCTCAAACTGGGATTTCGAAAAGAGTCACATGAAGTTTCTAGGTCACGTAATAGCTTCTGGCACTCACTCTCCATATCCTGAGAAAGTCGAAGTCATCCGGAATCTGTCTAAGCTTACCACTAACAAAAAGTCTTTTAGGGCTAACAAGTTACTATAGGTATTGTATCTCAAACTGTTCTGAAATAGTTTTGCCTCTAACAAACGTTACAAAAAAGAGTGTTCCAAATAATATTCCGTGGGACTCTATAACGGAAGCATTTTAAACAAACTTAAAGAAAAACTGATTAAAATGCCATCCCTGCGTGCTCCGGACATCGACAAGCACTTTCAACTCTATGTTTACAACTGGAACGTGTTTAGCTCAAAATGATGAACAAAGAAATGCCCATAGCATTTTTCAGCAAAAAACTAACTTCCGGTTAACAGCGATGGTCAACCATCGAAAGAGAAGCGTTTTACGTCATCGAAGTCTCGAAACAATTTGACGCCATTTTCGGTGGGTGATTTTCGGTGCCAAAGTACAAGTCGTGTCTGACAACAATCCCGTTACCTACTTGACCCAAAGTGCTCCTCTGTCTTGTTGGACCTTAGCGTTATAACATGATTACGGCATACCGCAAAGACAGTTCAAACGGGAATGCTGATGTCTTATCAAGGTTATCAGTTAACTCGTAAGTAAGTTAATAAACCTAAGACTTGCGCTAAAGCTGCAAAGTAATAAACCAATAATTCCGAATAAATTATAATAAGAACACTTTCTATGTACATATCCAAGGAACAGAAATTCAATTTAAAATCATCCTCGAAAACACTTTTGTTTTTAATTTTGTATTTGAAATGAAAAGACAGTGTAGTGGATATGTCTTCCAAAGTAAGCATCTCGTTCAGATTAATTGTGTTCTTAGTGAGAAACTTTAATTTTAAATATTATTTGCTTTTTAACAAGATTCTTTTGGTTTAAGTGGACTAATATCTTTATTTTGATTGAGTATCAATTGTGAATTATGATTTGAATCTAGCAAATAATTTGATGCTTACTTGGAAGTAATATGAAACACTCTCTCTTATTTTAGTTCTTGTTAATTGGTGGTAGATTGGTTTATCCTCTTGATAAGTCGACTAATCTGCTATCAATAACAATAACTGCTTTTTCAATACCTACATCAGTTTCATTTTTGATTTTGCGATTTAAGTTTTTCCTTGACTGTTTTTAAAGCAAAGGAGGGCTAGAAAATTATTATTATTATTATTATTATTATTATTATTATTATTATTTAATTCTTTTTAAATTTCAGACAAATACCTTTTCCCTGATGATTTTAAATTGAATTTCTGTTCCATGGAGATGTATATGAAAAGTGTCCTTATTATAATTTATTATATATATATGTTACGGTGAAACACCGAAATCTGGAGAATGTCGACTTTCACCGGTGAATGTCAACATTCACATAGTCGCTTGGTGTATGTCCGAAATATTTTCCACATACTCTTATTTCTGACTTACACCGGTGAATGTCGACATTCACTATGTACTAATGGTGAATGTTGAATATATGAGAAGATTACATTTTCTTCTCCGTAATTCAGTCGCGAAAAAACACACAAGTACTTAAAACACACAATACATTCAAAATGAGAAAGGAAAATAATAGAAGTTAAAAAACTTACTTAATTATACAGTACGTAGTAAATGAGAAAATAAAATAATAGTAATAAAAAACTTACTAAATTATGTGATTCAAATCTGATTAATTGCAACAACTTAAACTATTACGAGACTTTGAATTGCACAAGAGGCCCTTGCTTTTACAACTGCATTTATGGGAAACAGCCAGTCGCCTCTCTTTTCGACCTACACCAGAGCATATCTATGATTGTCAACATACACCGGTGAGGGTCCGAATGTACAAGAATGCAATGTTATATTCGATCTTTCACCGACGTATTTGGTGAATGTTGACATTCTCCAGTGAAAGTCGACATTCTCCAATTTCGGTCTTTCACAGTAACATTTGTTTAGTTTTTCACATTTACTTTTTATGTTGGTATGTGTTCATTAAATTATTTTATTTTGCAGAGCTGCATATTTTGAGCTCTCACTTATATTTCACTATTTTGAATAAAACCTGCGTTGCCTTTTTTTTTCAAGTCCAAAGGGGCAGTTTGCCCAGAACGACTATTAATTTCGCTTTGGCTTTTTGCGTTGATTCACTAAAAGCGTTGTTTCACTTTTCAAATTCTTCCCACCAAATATTATTACCCTCTATTATATTTAAAGAAATTAAATAATAAAGAATGTGTATGTGTGTTTCTCGCATTGTGATAAAACGACGGTACCTAGAGCCATCGAATTTTGAGTGACGTAATCATGCTGCGAATATGAGCATCTGGAAGCCCAAATTTGAAATTTGGAATTTGCTTTATTATGGATTTCATATTTCGTAAAACTTTAACGAATTTTTCATTAACAAACTCAAGGATTTCAAAGCGAGCAGTGGCAACGTTGTACAGAAAAAACATTTTTATCTCCAGCGCGTGAGACTGTGTATCGAAAATTCTAAAGATACGCTCATTTTAAAATTACACTGGTTATCAGAAATTAAGGAAAAATCACAAAAATCACGATTACTGAAAAAGTTACATGTAGAATTTTATGAAACTTACCCACAATATACAACACATAGTAAGGCATCAAACAACATAAAAAGAAATTAGCAGACAATTATGGTAGTATAGAAATTAGCACATGTATAAATTGAACAAATCGAACGTGTCAGTTTGCTATAGGAAAAGTACCTTCAATATGGAATATGATAGCCTCCAGAAGCAATACAGCGCATACAGCGATGTGTGATGCTTCCAATTATGCGGTCTATCAGTTCCATAGAAAGCGAGAGTCATTGCTCTTGCAAAGCAGTTGCAAGCGCAGCAAGGGTCTGAGGGGGTGGATTGAGAGCAGCTAGACGTCTTCCTAAAGCATCCCAAACGTGCTCGATAGAATTCAAGTCCGTGGATCGAGCTGGCCACTCCATGCGCATAATTCTCTCCTGTTGAAGATAATTATCTACGATGCGAGCTCCGTGTGATCTTGCGTTGTCGTGCTGTTACAGGAAAGCATCACCTATTGCTCCGGCATATAGGCGCACATAACCATCAAGGATGTCATCTCTATAAACCTGAGCATTCACGGTTTTCCTTGGACAGACATGGAGGTCTGTGCGTCCACCTAAAAAGATGCCACCCCAAACACAGACACTGCCGTATGCATCTCTTTCACGGATGTTTGACGGATAATAACGGGTTCCAGATTCTCTCCATATCAAATAACGCCTAATATTGCTTTCTAGATTAAACGTGGACTCATCCGTAAAGAAAACAGCCCTCCATTGATCAGGCGTCCAGTGAACATGTTCTCGTACCCACTGCAAACGGTTCCTCCTATGACGTGACGTGAGCGGCATGCAAACGGCTGGTCGCCTCGCATACAGACCACCTTTGTGAAGCCTTCTACGCACGGTTGACGTTGACACCAACCTTCCGGTGGCTGCAGCAAGGGAGAATCTAAGAAGAGTCGGAGTAGTGGTTCTATTCCAGCGTGCACATAATGTCAAATATCGGTGATCGGTGCTCGTCGTAGCAGTTCGCTGTCCTTGGCTGAACCTTTTAGATGCCGAATCTGTGGTTTGATATTGAATCCAAAGTCTATAAACCACAGAAGAACTCCCATTTAGCCATCTGGCCACTTCTGTTTGACTTTGTCCTGCCTCTAGTCTCCCAATGGCTCTAGTCTCCCAATGGCTAAAAAATAGAGAGACAGTAGTGTCAGTAACGAAGGGAAGCGGAAATGAACGCTGCTTATCGTATCTGTAATCGAATAGTAATAAATTACGTTGTTTTGCTAAAATTGTTTGTTAAAATAAAAGTCAAATGACTGGATTTATAAATTCATGTGACGGAATCCTTCCGTTAGCCGCCCACCGCGAAAAATGTTCTACTCTGGCAAAACAAATAAGAAGAGCAACGCAGGGTGTCCCAAAACGACCGCATAAACTCTGCACAGTAAGATTCCTCGTTGGGAGTACATAAAAACTGCCCAAAGAAGCGTTCCTATACGATCCATAGTTTACGAGAAAAATACGAAAAACAAAGTATGACGACACTGCCGGTGCAAAAAAAAAAAACTTTATTGGACATATCAACAACAGTATTGACATATCTTTCCACACGATAATGTTTAAAACGTTCGCCGCGCATATCATGTGATGCATGCGCGCGCGCCGTGGAATGACGTTAAGCCGCCGTTGAACTTATATTTAAAAGGCTGCATCTTTCAGCTACCGGTAGTCTTCGTATGGTGGCCATGTATTCTGTTCGTGACTACTCGTCCCTGTGGCAAGAAGAATGGGACAGCGGCACCACGGGACGTAGAGCACACTACCACATGTCGTATGTTAACCGAGATCGTCTGGTAACGCACCCACAACTGGTAAGATACATATCCGAACATGGTCCTTTTCCGGACTATTATGCCAGGCATAACATCACGAACACCGCACAGTGTAGCTGCGGAGAACGCGGTATCCCAGAGCACTATGTGGTGGAGTGCCCATTAACAGAGGGACTTCACATACAAATCCCAATGGTAAACAGGCAGGCCTTCTGCAAATACCTTAAGCAGAGGCATCTCACGAAAAAAATAGTCAAAATAATGAATAAGCTCAAGGACATAGGTACTAACCTATGCGCAGCGGATTAGTCCGTGTAAGCCATATCAGTAAATAACACAAAAATTGCTAAGCGGATGTCAATGTGCAATGGAATGGAACGTATATAAGCAGTTGTAAATTTAAGTGTGTACCCAGGCAATCAGATTAATATGCAATAATTAATGCTGTGAATAACTGAAGCAGTGTATTAAACGTATATGTAACTGTGTATTGCAATAATAGTGTTCTAAAAGTAATAATGTTTAAATGTAACGCAAACAAGTAGATGTAAATGTGACAGCGTTCTTAAAAATTAATGATAGTGTTTCTAAATGTTGTAGTTTGTAATATAATGTATATATGCAGTAGTAAATGCAGTTGCAACATGAATCACACAATGTATCTCAATGCCCTTGTTTGGCCCTGTAAAACCATTTTTTTTGTTTGTTTTTGTTTCAATTAATACTGGACCCGGCAGTTGGGTGAGAGTGAATTCCCGGAGGATGCTTTGGTCCGTGGGACTGTCCCCCGGATGAAACCGGCGCCGGATTAGGGCGCTCGGTGCGAGGCGTTTGTGTGTCACCGCGCTCTGGCCAAACTCTAGACATAGGTGGACGTGGCGCTATACCAGTTAACCTCAATGATATAGGCATGGTGCTCCTCCGTCGCATGTCGCATGCGACATGTACTTGATGTACGGCCGATGTAATGAAAATGCCTTACGAACTGCTAGGGAGTATGCCCGTCGATTTCCGTCCCGCCGTCCTCCCGATGTCAACGTCATCCGTAGGCTGGGCGACAGACTACGAAATACGGGAAAGATCTTGCCAACAGCCAATCTTCACGATACTGGAAGACCGCGAAGCGTCCTGACGGTAGCAGAGGCGGATGCAATACTGCAGCGGGTAGAAGAGACGCCCCAGGTAAGCACACGCGCATTTGCCCGTTAGATGACTTCGAGTAAAAGTACTGTACGCAGGCTTGTACGATCTGAGAGGCTTGTACGATCTGTACGACCTATTTCGATACACAACCGTGGAAGGTCTGAAACCAAATGACATTCAGAAACGCGTGGCCTTCTGTGAATGACTGTTGCAGTAACAGAACACAGATAATGGTTTCATTGCACATATCCTGTGGACCGGTGAATCATGTTTCACTCGTGATGGGGTATTCAACCATCACAACAGCCATATGTGGTCCCAGGTCAATCCGCATGCAATCCGGCCGCAGAAACATAAGGAACGTTGGTCTCTTAACGTGTGGGCCGGCATACTCGGGGATCGCCTGCTTGTATCATATCTGTTGCCTGAACGGACAGTCGTACTTGGTGTTTCTCAATGAGGTCTTAACCGAGTTCCTCGATGACATATCATTAGCGGCAAAACAGGGACTTTGGTTTAAGCACGATGGGGCTTCGGCGCATTTCTGTGTTCCTGTACGTGGTTGGCTGGATATGGAATACCCCGGCAGCTGGATCGGACGTGGGGGTCCGGTTCTATGGCTGCCACGTTCGCCAGATCTCAAACCGTTAGATTTTTTCCTATGGGGCCATCTGAAGAAACTGGTGTATCGAGACGTAGTGACATTACCAATGGACTTAGTTTGCTCATCTGCATGCTGCTTGTACTTCGGTGGACCCCGCTATGCTGCACCGTGTGATGACAGCCATTTCACGGCGTGCTCAAGCCTGCCTCGACATGTACGGTGGACACTTTGAACATCTGCTTAAATTGTGCATATACTGCTGTTCAATAAAGTGTTTTTTCTTGCACCAGCAGTGACGTCATACTTTGTTTTTTCGTATTTTTGTCGTAAACTATGGATCGTACAGGAACGCTTCTTTGGACAGTTTTTATGTACTCTCAACGAGGAATCTAGCTGTTCAGAGTTTACACGGTCGTTTTGGGACACCCTGTATGTGATTTGTTTGTTATAAATGGTCCAGCAAAGTCAAGTTCAGCGTGAAAAAGTATTTTGCAAGACTAAATCTACAACAATGCAAGTCTTCCATGATATTATTGCATGTCGAAAAGAAGTTAAACATTTAGACAGAATTTGTCTAACTTCATATTTTCCAGAAGGTATCCAAAACGTTTGACATTTAACACAAAGTTGAGGACTACTATGTAAATGAATTTTGGAATAATTTTGTACCAATGAGGTGGTGAAATGATGATTCTTTGGTATAAAAATTTGGTGTTTTTTGATTTTGATTTAAGTTTGTTAATCGTCCTCCAACTCTAAATATTCCATCTCCATCAAGAAAAATATCCACAAAAATCAGTTTACTGTTTTTGCGCAAAGGAAGTCTCTTTTAAATAGCTGTGCTCAAGCTTGAATTCGGATTTTTGAATAAGCTTAACTACACATTTAACAGCTTCTTCAAGTCCTCCAGATGATAATACACTTCTGGTTCTTTGATTCTAAACTTGTATTTCGCAATTTCTAATGAATCGTTAACACCACGAGAATAATCTAATACATTTTGAAAACTATAAGTACCTGAAAATAATTTCTAACATAGCAGTAACTTCAGGTGTATCTGAAATGGTGATACTGACTTAAAAAACTATCTCTTTTCTTCGCATCTATGCATGCTTCCTGAGGGTCTCTACACAGGGGAAAAAATAACTTTTATTAAACCACTGGACGGCCATGCCATTCAAAAGTGTGACATTTAAGTTTTGCAGCTGAAGTTTGAATGCTACTGCACAATGTGACACTTGAGTTTTACTCAAGGCACAATCTGCTGAATTTTCTTCACTTTTTACGTAATTCCATGCAGCGTTTGAAGATGAGTCTTGAATTTTTGATATCCTATTAGGAACATAAAATTTCTATGAAATAAGGCAGTCTAAAACTATTTTTTGAATCCGAGCATAAAATAGTCGGATCAATGCTAATATTCTTCCTTGAGGATGTTGGAACAACTTTATAGAGTCTAAAAAGAAGCAGAACTGCACAGTAGTTCGGGTCATAGTTTATTGTCACAAGAGTCATTTTTGTTTTTAAAGCAATCAATGAAACGTGAAATTTTACATTTTCGAATTCTGTTCTGAGATAAAACACTGCAGCATGTTCAGAAGCGTCACAAAAGCTAATTAACTGAAAACCGCCTTTCTTCGTGAATTCGACAATTTGTGAGACTAACTGTTTTACTTCCTCTATGTTCTTTGCTCCCCAAAAAACAATATCTTCTTAGGTAGCTTTCAATATAACTCTTAAATTTTCTGGAAAATTCGTTTGTTCCTCTATGCAAGTTGTTATTAAAAACATTAATAATATAAGAAACAATCATTGTAATAAAATTTACATGAATACCGTAATTAAAAAGTTAAGTAATATAGAAAAGTAATTGGAAATCACGGTAAATCAATGTTATTAAGTAACTGTATGCAAAGATAGAATAAGTTGAGGAAACATATTAGCTGGCTCAGAAATAAAGGACTTATTTCTACTTCTGAATAATTGTTCCTTTTACCCTTCTGATACAATACAAACTTGAAGACTTTATGAAACCTTCTTAACATTATGAAACCTCTTGAACCTTATGAAAAAAAGAATTATTATTGTTTTTCTAATATAATGGAAAGTGGTTTTATCATTTTACATATATAATGGAATGATTACTGCAGTTCACAAAGGCCAGTTACCTTACATAAGGAACAGAGGTTTTTAAAAGTAACTACACAGCATCCCTTTAACCACTGGTGAATTTACGTCAGTCAGTCAAAGTAGATATGCCCAATAAATGGATATGTTTGTATTTGAAGAAAGCTATGGGGTCTTCCAGTTTTGTGTAGAATAAGAAAATCTGAAATATAATAATAACAGCGAACCAATAATTTCAGTAAGAATTTATTATACATATGACAACAAAATATAAATTATAAAAATTAATTATGATATAAAATTTTAAAATTTGTTATGATTATTTAAAATAGGTAATGGGCGTTTAAAATTTTTATATTTGTGATAATGTGTGAAACAAAAATTCTTCATTGCAGAATCATAATCGTCATGCGGATTTTGCAAAAACAAGAATTTTGTTAAATTAGGCTGAATATTGAAAAACAGAACTCTAACACTTGCATATATTCTCAAAAATATAATATAGTTCTGAAGGTTTATGTTTTACATTATTTGAAAATTTAGTACAATATTTAATGATTTATATTTTGAATATTATAGTTCATTCTTATTTTATTATGATTCTGATGACTATTTCTGATGCTTTTTTCTAAAAGGCAGTTTTGTCGCCAAGCTTTTTCCTCTGTGAAAGGGAGATGTATAAGATAAAAAAAAGTATGAAAGCAAACGTTTAATTTTAATTGGCTATAGCCCCTTTTATCCTTTATTTTAGTTTTGGTACATCCTCTTCCTGTTCAAAAAATTATATCAGTTTAAAATGTGTCATTTCAAACTTAATCCGTTTCATGCCATCTTACATAACGCTGTAGTGCAGTGATCCAATCAGATTAAAGATTTCAGTTGAAACCGGAACTTTATGGACTCCTCTTCCACAATTTCATCTGAATGCGTCACCTTTCGCTCCGCTTACGCATCTGTAAACCCTCTCCTTCTGCTTGTTGTGTTTATAAATATATTCCAGAAGTCTATTGGAACCGATGTGAAAATTCCTTAAAAACAGGGTGCGGTGTCCATTTTACCTGTTTCGGCTTACTGAAAATTCTGTGTCAACCATGAATAAAAAGGAAATAGTTGAATTTGGCCTTATATGCAAGCTCCCTCCTTCTTCATGCATCTCACTATGGCATCAACTTCAAATTACTACATATATATTCACTCAATTCCAAATTACTACATATATATGTAAGATAAAAAACGTCTAAACCAAAATTATAATTTTAAACTAGGGGTAATCCCCCCCTCTATATTCTAAAAATTATAATAACTTTTTCTGGACTATGTGATTTCTATATCAGCTCATCTTACATGGCTTGCGTAACGCTGATGAAGTAACTAATTCGGAACATTAACTCACATTTTCGAGAACTGTAACCTTTCTAACCTAAAACAAAATCTTCTCTTTGTGAACCTCCATATTGGATAATTGCGCACTTTAAGCTTCAGCTCCCTTGCAATAAAGATGCCACTTCGCTCCGTTTGTTGTCTCGTGCTGCTAACCATGTCATTATCTAAGCTGTGATACTCTATGTAAAATTGTGGGATGCGTATTGCGCCCATGAACATGTATGATGAAAAATATGTTTTTGATAATTAGTTCGTATCCACCAATAAAAGTTATATTCAATTCGGCCACGTCTGTCTACAAGTCTGTCCTTAGAGTGTCATCCTTCTAACTACGCAGTAAAGTCTCCCCAGGATATAATGCAGAGAACCATCGTCACTCTGTTGCATCTTACTAAGACATCTGATTGCATATATATAGTTACTTGACTCTTTATAATAGCGCCGCCCAGAATCACTAACCGCTCCTATTGCGGTTAGTAATTCTAACTATCGTACCGATAGGCTCGGCTTCGAATCCCAGAGAAGCCATGGATGTTTGTACGCGTATGGTGTCAGTGAAGCATGGGACACTCAACATGCACGACGAGCCGGGGACATGTACGAGTACATGGGGACACTCCGAAAGGTTTGTGGTAGCGGAAAAGGGGTAGGAGACCCTCGGAGCGCCTTCCGGGGCGTTCTCACTGTACCTGTTAATACACTAGAGTTACATTTTATGGTTTTATAACTAATTATGTCAGGACTGAGTGTTCTATGCATATTCTTGGCGAACATATTTGTGAGGAAGTTGAAGTCCTGATCTTGAACAGGGAGCTGAATGCAGCTATGTTCTGTGGAAGAATAAATACACGTAAGAAGGAGTTAAAAATCCTCTTTTATTAAACCACAATTATGTACAGCCACTTCCCAACTCGGGAGGGATAACAGAAAATAATGACCGCACTTGGGTCTAAACTCAACAATCAAATAATTTACAGTTAAATAGAAATTAAATCGTCGTTGCTCACAGATCTATGAACGCGAGGTTGGCCTCTAAATGATCAATGGTGCGTAGCAAGATTTAGCTAATACTAACGCACTTAGATTTACTTCAATAAGTAATAGAGTAACAGCGCTAAGGCTTAGAATTTAAATACTGGCGAGTCAGGCGAACGTCGAACAGAGCAGCAGTGATCTGAGACTAAATGTTCTCTCACACCGAGAAGTTCCTCGCTAACCTTAAATACCAAACTTGGCTCTACTTCAAATTAGCATAAAGCTGAAACGCGCGCTCATTCTAACGGGTTGTTGAAATAAGAAATCATAGGAAAGGGGAAATTAAAATAAATCTTTGTTAGTTTAAACTAAAACTTTACAATTAAAACACGACAAAATCCTGCTCTTCAAGTATTTTACAAACAGAATTATTAAATCAGTATAATTCCTTAATCTATTAAGTGTGATATTCCAAAACTCTACATGTGTCCTATAAATTATATCCAGAACGTACGCAAATTATTTTTATACGAAGAAAAGAACAACAGATAGATTTTTATATGTTTTTAATAGCATATGAATTGAAATGATTATAGTTTACGGCTACTTCTTTTTAGAAGCTTCTTCTCCATTAGTCGTCTGTTTCCTGTAAGAAAATAAATGAAATAAAGAAAGAAAGAATACAAGAAAACAAAAGAAAGAAATACACGAGGGAAACAACATTGAATTAAATTTATCATGAATCTATTTCTATAATCTTAGTAATCTGAGATATTAAATAATAATTTTTAACTTACTTAGCTGTGAAAGCATTCCATTTGAAAACTGATATTTTGTACCTTCCTGTTAACAATGCTACAAAAGACTATACAAATTGCTTCTTCCTGGCATACTCTCATCCCAATGCGAATTTATTAATACCAGAATGTATTTTCAGATTTGAAATAGTCGCCTTCCACATACAGTACGCGCTGCTTAATGTGATCACTTAGTCCATGACTATTTGGATAACATTAACCAAATGGAGGAAAAATAGTCCTTCGAAACTGTCATGGATTTTAATTAATTTAACATAACAAAAAACATATAAATAAGCACTTTCGCAGTGTTTTAGTTAAAAAATTGCAAAAGTTTTTTTAATAAACTTTGTAATGTCTTTAATGCAAATGTTCATTTATGAATGGTTCATAACGTTTCTGGAAATTACCTGACCGATGATGTACCACTAATCTTGAACCACTGGGGAATGTAGTACACTCGAACAGCATTCCTCCTTGAAAAAGAACTTGCCAATATAAAATTTAAAAATAGGCAAAAAAAGTAAACTTCGTAGATGTTTTTATAGACTTTTCACGTCAGTAACAGAGAAAAGGGGGGGAAATTCTGAAGATTTCTTTTTTTCCTTGGAGAAGAGGGATCTGTGTCTTCGTCCCCCAAATCCATAAAAGTATACAAAATCTATGCCAAACTAAGGTTACGTTTTTGCTTAATTTTGTTTTTGTTGTTGTTGACTAATGCTCACTTGTCTGACCTATAGTCAGATCAAGCCCACGAAATTCCTCGTGGCAAAGAGCGCAAGATAGGCCTGTCTTAACAACAGTCTTGAACACCTTACAGGTGACAGTGCGATTAAGATCAGTTACTCCCTCGATTTTGATGGAGAGCACTTCGGAGAGGACGAGTCCTACGATCGCCCAGCCCTCTTCCCTTACCACTACCCCTCGAGAGGACTTTAGGCTCGCTGCATATTCAGAATGCTCCCATTTGCACCGACACTATGCATTTACAAACATCCACGCCTTCTCCTGGATTCGAACCTGGGCCATTAGGCACGGCAGTCAGCGACACTAACCACTATACTGGTTGGGCGGCTTGCTTAATTTTAGATGGTTGATTAAAATCGATATTAAGCCGATTGATGACTTAATCCCTTGCTTGGCAACGATTCTCTATCACTTCACAGTTTTTATAATCTATTTTGACTTGATTTTACGGTAGTCTAAAAATTTATTCTGTAATATTTTTTTTTTCAAATTAATCGAATAATTCATTATAATAAGTGATGTATTTTCCGTAGTTTCGAATACAAATAGGAGGGACTTCGGCACTTCGAGAATAATATCCGAATACAACATTAGCCGCGATCTCATCAAGTGGACCTCTACTGTTTTTTTCGTTTCCTCGGAATGATTTCTAATTTAATGTTCTTTTTCTTTTTTTTGGAGGGGGGATTACAATGAATTACTGGCAAATAAACTAGGCGTATAATTTTTTTTGCCATTTTATAAATGCAAAGCTTCGTTCACTACATTTCATTTCAATTTTACTCATCGCAATTCTTTATTAATTTTTAAAATAAATTAAACATCAATTATTATTTCAGGATGTAACGAAGTAATTTCATTTTATAGTGATAAAAATTTTGCATGAAGACGCTTAAGACATACGTCAATCCCGGCAAGCAGGAAGCACGGGCGTCTTTGCAGTTTCATACTAACCAGGTAACATGAATACCAGCAAGATTCCCAAGAAATTCTTCCATGAAAACATTTTTGGTTTAGCAGATAGTCGCGGTGTCCTGGAATAAAATAAACCGTAGTAGAACGCGTATTCTCGTAGGCAGAAATTCTCTGGCTTAAAATCTTTTTAAGCAAAACGATACACAAACGGAAGTGCTGAAACTGGGAAAGAAATAGGCCAATGTAAAATTTAAATTAGCAAAATATAATTTAGCAAAAAAATTTAAATTTTAGATAGGCACAGATTTTGATAAAAATTTTATCGATTTCGAAGGTGATCAGACACAGATCTTTCGCAAAACATCTTTGCTACTGTAGAAGAGATACCTATATTTCATTTCCGTCGAAATAAACGAAGTTATTCAAAATTTATGCGTATCAAAAGCTGCTGCTTTTGAAAATTTTTTTTAAAAATATCAAGTGCATTTTAAAAAGGATCAGTATGTCACGATGTATAATAACTTATTTTAATTTAATAAGTTATTAATTTTTTTTATTTATTATTATTATTATTTTTAGATAAGACACAGTTTTCAGAGAAGCCTTTGCAAAATTCTTAGGGGGTTGTAGTGATTATGTTACTTTGTGTTATGTTACGTTAACATGCATTTTTCGCCCTCGCCATTAGCCAAATTACGTCACGTGACGTACACTCATTTCCAATTCGTCGGCCTGCAACATGTGACTTCAAACCTAAAAATGAATTTTCAAGATTATTTCTCTACTTACGCAAATTATGAAAGTAAAAACATTTCCATTAGCTGGTTCACGTCACGTGACCAAGAAATCACAAGTTTCAATATTCTGCATATCTTAAAGACTGTGTAAATAATGCATATATGAATTAGAGACTGAATTTGAAAACTCTAAGACCGCAGTGCTTAATTCACTCGCTGTAAGAACATTGTGAATTTATGAACTTGGCTTTGACTCTTGACTCTGCCTCCGGATGTTAGGTGCCTACTGCACCATAATTCAAAAAAATCACCATGATTGGCCTTAAGGCAATAAGCTACATTGACTAGTAAAAACTCACAGTAGTCAAAGCTAGTAGCAAAGTGATGATCAGTGACGCGAGTTTGCATGCATTCCACTGTATGAAATATATGATCTCTAACAGGTGGTATCGCACACAACCAGTTCTAAGAGTGTTGCTGTTCGGCAGAGCATAAGATCATCCATTTATCATTCGAGTGTCATCAGTATACAACTGCTTAACAGACTCAGTGACTTAAAAGTAAAAAATTAATTTTTAATAATTCTAATAATATTTTACATTTTAATAATACAGTTAACTGATATAACTTAAAATACATTAATATTTACAGTACTGGCATTTTTTCATGGGGCGCTATTGGAATATAAAGTTCACAAATCTACATGGCAGTTTGAAGATTCATGGCTCGACTCTCCGTGAAACCGCAGTTGACTTGTGACGTGTCCCGCTCCCGAAGGTTTTCCAGCGAAAGCCTGAACTCAACTTCAGGCTTCTCCAGCGAAAGCCTGAACTCCCCGTGAAACCGCAGTTGACTTGTGGCATGTCCCGCTCCGGAAGGTTTTCCAGCGAAAGCCTGAACTTGTAAACCATAACTTGTCAGCGACTGGGTCTTTGTCATTTCCCATAATCGGTCTTTATGTTTTCAGGTGTTTGCAGTGAACTCTTGAACGGGAAGAATGCAAGGAATTGCGAATTCATTTCTTGCACGGGCTCACCAGCGCCCGAGCAGCTAAGACCGCTAAACACTGGTAGTTCTGACTCGGGTTCAAATTCCGGCGAGCAGGCTATCCGCATGGGCGTTTTCAATTTTTTCCCCGTGTGTAACGTAAATACGAACCAGTTTCCATTAAATTCTTCAGAAAAGTATCCCTTCCTTTAGGCAGATCTCCCGTCGTATTCTTTGCCTTATTCTAATACTATATCCAATCCAACCCGCCTGTGTATCCTTTTGTAATTACCCCATGAAGCTCGTGAAATGGAAAATCGGCGAGAAGGGTCAGTTGACTTTTTTTACTTCGCAATCTGACAAACTTAATAATATCTAGTTGATATTTTTTGTAAATACTTGTATCATTCTTGCAATTAATGAATCTAATTTCTAGAGACATAACTGAATATCTCGGTAAAAAATATTCTTTCATGTGGCATCTAGCAACAGGAAATTTATTCCTATTGAAGTTGAGTGGTTAGTGTAGAATAACTGCTATCCCGAAACCATGGATAAGGGCTAGATTCCTGCATAACACTGGTTATATGTGTGCGCTCTTCCCCCTTCTTGTGGTTGTAATACTGATTTATGTTTTGTGGCTCATCCTGGACAACATTCTCACCGATGGGTTTGGCCATTGGAAAATTTATCCATTATGCCGCTAATAATCTGTATGTCCGGCCATTAGCGAATATATCCATGATGTCGCTAATAAGCCATACATCCAGCCATTAGTGAATATATCCATTATGCCGCTAATAATCCATATATCCGGCCATTAGTCAATATATCCATTATGTCGCTAATAATCCATACATCCGGCTATTAGTGAATACATCCATTATACCGCTAATAATCCATATATCCGACCATTAGCGACAAAAATAAAGGATAATTTGGAAAATGATACTTAATGAATTGAGGAAAATGATACTACTTTTATTCATTTGTTATACATGAAAATATTTTCTGATTTATTTAACATAATTATCAGAATTACTGCATGTGTTAAGAATTTACATACATGCTTGTGCATTGTGATTGCATGCCTGCGTAAGTACACTTTTTCATGAAGAAAAAAAAATACTATCTCGGAACAAGTATTTAACTTTCCTGTGTTTAGCTGTAAAAATGAATTCATTTCAAGTATGTGTCTGTATTTTTGATGATGTAAATACTGAAATGTGTGTACAGTAAAAACTCAACCAAAACAATATCCAGAAAGCTCTTGAAATTTCGGATAGGCGAGCATATAAAAAGCGAAACACTGCAGAAGATTAAGTGAATGGAAGAAGAAACTACTAGTCTAAAATCATAAAGACATCTTATTTCTATCAGCTTGCCTATCAAAGGTCAATATTTAATGTTATGCAAGATTTTGAAAAATGTTTGCTGCTGATCTCTGGAATATGGTAACGGGTTATTTTTGCAATGATTGTTATGGGGACTAAGATTGCAAACTGGGATTCAAATATGAACAGTAGTAATCTGAAAATCTGAAGTAGTAAGTTTACATTCAACAATCTCTGTCAAAACATTTTCCATGTTTTAAGTAATTAAAATACAAATTTTCAACCATTTGTTATTAATTTAATACAGCACATTCCAAAATTTAAATTTTACTTACTTTCATATACTTTAATGAGTCCCATTATGAATTTCATACTACTTTTTTAAGATTTCATAGTTGCTAATTAAGAGAATAGAACAGGATATTTTTTATTCCGACTTCATTTACAATTTTTTTAGTTATTTTAAATACACATATATATTTTATGTAAGAAAGGGATTTATGTGCAACAGACACACCGAAAAGCCATTACATTATGACCATCCTTCATCTAGGGCTCGCCCTGGAACAAAACCACTGCACGTGCAGGGCTGAATGGAGTATATAAAGCGGCTATGCATTGTTTTTCCAAACATAGCGTGATTAGTGACATAATGGGAAAATCAGCTGATTTATCGACTGCATACGCAGACTTCGATAAAGGTCAAATCTTTATGGCTTGGCGACGGGGAACATCCGTGTCAGAAACGGCGTGTTTAGTAGGCTGTTTATTGATTCTAGATAAGAGCAGATATTGCTACGTATTGTTCGCCATGACCGAAGAGCTACGACAGTGGCGACCCAGACAGTGTTTCTCAACACACTGTGACTTACATTGCTGCGTATGGGCCTACGCAGCCAGCGGCCGAGGCATGTACCTGCACAGACGGCACATCATCGCGAGTTGCATCTGCAATGAGCCAAGAATCATCGGGATTGGATATTAGAAGAATGGAAGAAAGTTGCGTGGTCCGATGAATCACGTTTTCGGGTGCATCACATTGGCGGGTGTGTGCTAATACGACAATTTCCAAACGAAACGCTGTCTCTCGGATGCACAGCTGAACGGAGAGAAGGTATTATGGTGTGGGCAATGTTTTCATTGAGCACATTAGGACCAATAATTCCCATATAACAATCCTTAGCGTCTGTGCACTACATGAATATAATTGGTTTACCCACTCATGACAACAGTATTTCCGGTGGGAGATTTTGTTTACCAACAGGATAACGGATCATGTCATAAGGGTCGAATCATCGGGGAGTGGTTCGAGGAACATTTCAGGGACTTTCAAGTCATGTCTTGGCTTCCAAATTCACCTGACATTAAGATAATAGAGCATTTGTAGTCCCACCTAGAAAAACACGCTCATGCTGCCACTTTACCCCCTCGCAATGTGCGGGAATTGCAGTACCAGTTGGTGATTGCTTGGTAACAGATACCTCAAACTACGTATTAGCACTTTGCGGAGTCAATGCTATGCCGGGTGCTAGCAATTTTGAGGGCTAAATGTGGTCCTATATGTTATTAATAGAATGGTTATAATGTAATGTCTTTTCGGTGTGTATATACAAAAGTGTTTGGACTACATATACATAAGCTATTAGAACTCCTACACTCCTAGAAAAAACTAATTTCTATATTTATTTGTGCCACAATTTCATTTTGAACCATTTTAGTACATGTTTTTTCCTCAAATTTTAAAAATTGATTTTTCTATGTGCACTTGAAAATTGAATACGTTGTTGAACCTGTGAATCGCTTCGCCGCTGGCAGTTCTGTGCAATTCGAGTAAGTGTGAGTTAAGTTCCTGTGTAAGTAAGTAAATCGGAAGGAGAATTTTTTATACCTATTTTCTTTCAGAATTGCTTTACTTTAATGATGAGGAAGTTTCTAGGTCTTCAAAGATTTCTGTTTCGTGCCAAACAAGCAGAGAACTTTTGGATTGATTTGCCAATACTCTCTCAAATAATTTAACTGTCGCTCTTAATTTAAACGTACTTAAATTACATTTATGGTGGAACTCACGGAAAGCAGACTTACCGAAAAGATTTTCCACAAAAAATAATAAAATAATCCATAAATACGAATATTATAAAATGGAGCCTAAAAATCCAATATTTTTGTTACCTTCCATAGTTTCCAATTCAAATTTAAACTTTTTCGAAAAATTTTGTGCAATACGTTAAAGAACAGTTCAAAAGAAATAAAAATGACGATAAAACAATAAAATATTAAATAGAAATAAAAATGACGACTTAAACACAAATTTCAAGACATAAAAATCATTCCGAACTTACCTTTTGCGACGTTTTTTCATCATCAATTCCTGCAAGCATGTTGCTGCTAGGTGTGGATTATATTCCAGTAATAGCTTCCATCCATTTGTTGCAAAAACCTCATCCATACAAGAATCAAGAAAATTTTGCGCATTTCGGTACAATTCTGTTTCATTCCTTCCACCGGCAAAGAGAAGAACGCCACTGACATTTTCATTTGTCATGTTTGCATGTAAATAAGATATACACTTTGCTTTCAGCGTTGAAATTTCATATTTAATAGCTGCATCGTAAACTTGCTTAGCCACATAATCGTCTGTGTATTCTGCCAAATCCCCAGAATACAAAAATATAAGTAAGGCACGCGTTGTGATGGCGTTCATATCGCAAATGATGATGCTACTTTCGGCTGATTCGCTTTGAAACATTCTGCAGAAAACTGGAGAACGAGCACAAAGAATAGCCCTGTGAACCCTATACGTCGTGGAATCAGAAATTAATTCAATATCTGGCTCTATTTCATCTTTGAAAAGGTTTCTTAAATCACTACTGAAATAAGGGCAAATGGAGTTTCTGTTAGATGAGAAATCACAACGAATATAAGTTACCTCTGAAAACGTGCTGAAATCCCCAAAATGAAACTTGCACTTTAGCTCTAAATCGGAAATCGGATTTGTAGTTACGATGGCACACTCGTGAATTTCATTTTGCAGAAAGAATTCTGTGGTTTGGAAAGTCTCCTCGCATGTCGAGACATTTATTTTACTTTTTACAAAAATGGGTCTGGAATCACCACGACTCACTTTCTGGAGAAAAATTTTGAATGTCTGAACTACGGCAGAAGTGCTCATCATACATAAGCTTAACTGCCATGCACAGCCGCTAAGGATATTATCAGGAAATATATCACTGTAAAGTGATGCATTGGCTGTTAAACTGGAAAATTCCTGGATACGCCACTGAAAAGATATTTTCTGTTGTTTAGTACGAGTTCGAGCTTTCCATTTGCAAACAGGTGAGCACTGCTTAGATTTCAATTGGGCGAATTCATATTGAACGGCGGCTGCATGCAGTTTAGATGATAATTCATAATTGAGAGGGTCAAGTTTGCCAGAATAAGCGAACTTAATCATTGCTTCTAAGACAGAAGGTTCCACGTCTAAAATGCATTTGGAAATCGGATGCCCACTTAATTTTTCTGCCAGCTTCGGCCACCTTGCATACAAAATAGCTTTGTGCGTTTTGAAAGCAGCACCTCTGGAATGCAGTTCGGCATCGGTAAAAAGTTCGTTTTCGTATAAACTCAGGATTTCTCGTGAAATGACCTCCTCGGTATCTTTGTCACGCACTGGCCACAGAGTGCACTTTATCAACAGTTTTTCTTTTAATATATTCTGAAATCTCAGTTTGAATGATAGAGCTTTGCTCATTCCGGGCTTAAATGTATGCACTTGAGGGTAATTTGTTTCTGCAATTACTCTTCCGTTGCAACTCAGTAACTTAAGCTGCCATTTTATTTCACATGCACGAGGCGACGAGGAATTTCGGTGGAGACAAATGTCTATGTGTTCACTGTTTACGTTATCGCTTGGACGTAAATTTAAATCCCATTCAATATGAGGTAAAAATTTTAAGACGAAACTTGGGCTTGAAATTAAAGTTTCAGATGATACAATTCCTAATTCAGTAAGTCTTTTCAAAGGAAATTTAGGGGAAAAAAACATGCAGATGTTCTCAATAGTCCAAGTAAAAATGAAGCCATCAGTGGCGTCACTACGCTCCGCCATTTTGTTTGAGGTGATAAAATATGACTTCTACGATGGAACAGTATTCAAGACGAAACCTGGGCTCGAAAATAGAAGTTTCACACGGTACTATCCTAATTCAGTCTTTTCGGAGGAAACTTGAAAGAATGGTACATATTAATATTGTTAATAAATAATCCAATTAAAAACAAAGTCATCATCGTTGTCACTGTATGTGCGAAGTAAGAAAAAAAATTTCTTTCGTGAAACAGACATCAGTAAAGGATCCTCTATCTAATCTGAACTTCGAATGCCTGTCAAGCGCTATTCACGTGACAAATCGCAGCCAATGTTTTTATTGGGTTGCAGATGTGTTTGTTGCAAGGTTAAAACTTTGCACCTATACTTAAAACGGAACATTGTCTTGCCTGGCATTCTGCCAAACAGGAAGAAAACATCGTCAGGGGTTCCCAACCTTTTTGTCCCGAAGAGCGCATTCTAACTGTTGGACGGCAAATGCTAATTACTTTTAAAGGTGAATTTATAGTTGGATAGCGTTTAACGCTATTTTATTATTATAATACATGCACATAAAAAACGAGTTCGGTAGCATTTCGCTTTGTGCTGGTGTCCTGTGTTGGACGAAACTTCTCTTTCATTAAAAATAAGAAAACTTCCCCATAAAGTTTTATTCAAAATTGAAACACTGTTAGTATGATCGTACAGCAGCGATCACACGTTAAACGATTGGCGGGCGCCATGGTCCCCGCGGGCATAGAGTTGGGAACCTCTGGTTGGGAATTTTCCTCCGTTAATTGATGAGACGAACTGCGCGATTAATATTTAGCCACTCTGTTCTAAAAATTTTGGTTTCAGTATTAAGACCGACTAACCCTACTATCAGAGCTGTACCTAATACATTCCATAAAATGAGTAAGAAGAGAATGATTTGATTTGTATTATTACTTTTTTTTTGTATTTTGTAGTTTTGTATTATTATTACAAAGCACTTGAGTACTATTTGCCTAAGGAAAAAGATACCTTCGTGGAAGACTTTCTAAGGATAAGTGGCTCGTATACACGTTACAGCCGGGAAAAACCGCAAAACATCCAAGTAAGCGGTAATTGCGCGCCGCTCTATATAAAAGCAAGTTAACTAAACTTTCCTACTTTTTGCATTGGATAAATGTTG
Organism: Stegodyphus mimosarum; assembly: GCA_000611955.2. Lineage (NCBI taxonomy): Eukaryota > Metazoa > Arthropoda > Arachnida > Araneae > Eresidae > Stegodyphus > Stegodyphus mimosarum. The sequence continues at coordinate 213,026 of KK119453.1, forward strand.
TAAGGTTTCTATTGTTTTGCATATTTCCAGTTATTTTACAGACGTAGAGCTTTATTATCACTTGTCTGTTCGTTTCTTCACCAGAATGCAAATTAGATTGAGTATTTAAGCTGAAGTTTTTTAGACTATAAGAAACAGCGTGTTTCTGACAGTGTGCGTGCTAACAACATTTCTAACTAACATTTCTAACAGCTCTGATAGCTTGAATTCGGCTTTGCATTATTGCTACCAAATATTAGCATACTTATGCCAGTTAGATCTAACGTGATCTTCTGGCAATCTGGCGTTAAATTAAACTGAAATCTTTGAATCCTAGTCTTTGAATACTAGGTTATTTAAATTTTAAATTGACTGTTAGTGTAAGTTATCTGGCCACTGGCAGAGTTTGTCAAGCTCGAGACGTGCTCTTCTGTTAAATTCCTCGAAAAGGTTAATTTTTAACCGTCTCAAGACTTTGCTGTATCTTCAGGCTCAGCGATAATTAGCTACAAGTCTGTTAGGAGTTTCGACACTGGTTATGTTACCACAGAAAGTCAAACTCTATAATGTAACTGTTTTAAATCATAATCAAAACATTTTCAGTAACTTTTAATCGTAGCTTTTTGTATTAAAAAAATAATACGTAACATATTTATAGTTTTAAACTGAAAAAAAAAGTTTTTGAAAATATAAAATTAAAATAAATAACCTTGAAAATAGTAAATAACAGTGCTGTCAACAGAAAAAGATTAGACTAATTTGGAAACCTTTATTTTATATTTTAATTTTCTTAACTTTATCAGAGAAAATTAATTATTTTTTTTAATTTATACGATTTTTTAATTTTTGGTCTATGAAGCGTATATATTTGTTGAATAGTTTTTCTCGTTTTTTTTTTTTTTTTTTTTTTTTTTTTAAAAAAAAAGGGGAACCTGTGTCTTTTCGATTCTGATCTCTTTCGAAATCGACAGAGCTGTTGAAAAATCTAAATCAAGCTTTTTTTCTTGCTAAATTTAAAATGATTGACTAAAATAGAAACCAAGCTGTTTGGGGACATTTTTCTGTCACTTGGTAATTTTTATTATCACTTTTGAATTTATTTTGTGCCTTATCAGTTTAAAAATTTATTCCAAGCATATTAATCGAATTATTGGTTACAATAAGCAATATAATGTTCTCCATATTTTCGTATATAGACGGACGGGACTTCGGCAATTCGATAACATATCCGAATGATAACATTAACTGTAATCACACTAATCGGCGTGTATTGTACAGCTCTTCCTTGCATTGCTTATCGGCTAAAAGGAGAGCTTTACGCAATTTTTAGTCCAAAGGGATTTAGTCCCGAAGGACTATTACTTTCGTTTTGCGATTTTGCGTCGATTCAATCTGAATACCTGTTTCACTTTTCAAATTGTTGCCACTAAATGTTATCGCTCTGCATTAAATTTTAAAAAATGAAAAATCTGCATAAATGTATGCATGTTTCTCGCATTGTGATAAAACCTAGAGCCATCGAATTTTGAATGACGTAATCCTACTGCGAACATGGGCATCTGGAAGCCCTAATTTTGAATTTGAAATTTGCTTTATTATCGATTTTATGTTTTGTAACATTTCAACGAATTTCTGATTAACAAACTAAATGATTTCAAAGCGAGCAATGGCAACACTGTACGAAAAAAAAAACATTTTTATCTCCAGCGCACGAGACTTACGGAAATTCTAAACATATGTTCATTTTAAAATGATTTTGCGGTATTGATTTTGAACTGAATTTTATGGTTTGAGTACGTAGTACATGATATTTAATAAAAAAAAGGTAGCACACGAAACGTTAAAAAAACGCGCCTTTGGATGTAATTTAAAATCTGAAATCTTTCAGATTTTTGTATTACTTTTTTTGCATTACGATTAGATTTCAGAAAGGACAAGCACTTTGTCTTCAGAGCATGAATGTTGTACACTCAAGAACACTGAAAATAGCGCACCAAGTTGGATCCATCGGATTGAAATGAAATTTAATACACATGATGCAGAGCACAGACCAACTTGATCCCAAAATCAAGACAATTAAATAAATACAGCGTGCACAATTAGACAAATACAGTGCAACTTCAGTAGCTCGTCGGACAGCCTTCTGCTCCAATTCATTCCGCAACATGGTTCCGCATTGAGTCGATTAAACTTCTCTTGTTGTCCTGAGGCAGTTGGGATCACAAATCTTGAACAGCCGCCTCCAAATCATGTAGACGGTGACACGGCGGCATCTGGCATTTCAGCTAGTCCCACACATGCTCCCCTGTAGAGCATGTGTGGGACTAGCTGAAATGCCGACCATGAAAGTGTCTGAACATCTGAACATGACGTTGGGAGTTTTGAGGAACTCCAGCAGTATGCGGACGAGCATTATCTTGCTGGAAAATAGCCCCTTGAAGACTATTTAGGAAAGTTCCCTCCTGGGGTCGAAGAATGCCATCAACATAACGCTGGCCCGTTAAGTTACCACAATTAGAGTGGACCGGCTATCATAGAATATGACCCCAGACCATTACAGCTGCTGCGCGGGCAGTCTGTTCGCTTCCGCAAGGCATCTGGAAATGGTTTACAGAACAACAAGCACCTCTACATCTAACTGTATCGTGGAAAGTGTTACTTTGGGATCCACGAGAGCTTGTCGCACGATCCTTCGATTTTCTTGCCTCGTCGTCTTCCTGGTCGCTCCAGACCCGATTCTTCGCACGTGGGTACTGAGCTGATGAGCATCTCGTGTCGACTGCTCCCAATTTGTTCTGATGGCACACTCAGAGCGATCAACCTCCTGCGCAACACGGCGCGTAAAGCAGCTTGCGCTTTTCATGCCGATGATCAGGCCCTCTCAAACTCTCTTAGCTGATGAGAAATGTCTTCTCACACGTTTACCTAACATTCTTCGCTGACAAAAGTAATATTTGGAACATCGGAACTTTGTGGATGTACTGGCTTTCAGCAGAGAAATTTTATCCTGTTCTTGCCATTTCCTGATGTAATCCCGTGAAGGGCCTAACAGTGAAAGTTCCTGAAAGGGAGTTTCTCTCATGAAGGTGGATCTTGCGCCGGCAGTTTATGTATGACCCACTTCCTGGTTGCAGCGCCATTGCAGGGTGTGTGGTCATGCGCATTGGTACCAAACTTGCAACATTTGCATATCAGACCTCACTGTACTTATATGCAAAGTTTCGCGATTGTACCTTTCTTCTTTGATGCGCTGTTAGTAGTTTGAAGTGTAATTACTGGCTGTGCTTTGTGATACTGAGAAGAGTGGTACGAGAGCTCTGTTTCGCGGAAAGTTCTAGAACTGTAAAGTGTTATTTAATTTAAAATAAATAATGTAAATTTAAAATAAATTTTATCAAGTTGTCATCGGTTCTGTGTGCATTCAATACACTACAAACTCGTACTCTCGCAATACTACATAAAATTGCTAAATCTAAATAAGAGAAGAAAAACTAAGCAAAGTTGTAGACGTAAACTGCAAATTAAAAGTTTAACATAAAAGCAAAACAGCGGTTTCTCAGGGTGTTAACCAAAAAGCACAGTTAGCCAGTACAAAATGGTAAAAAATCTCCCCTCCCCACAAAAAGTAGAATGTGAATTATTGAAAAAAAATGGGAAATCCTATTGGCATATTGTGAAGTTAAACTATATCCGAGCAGAAATTCGAAAGGCCTGATCTTAACATAACTCTGAACTGATGTTGAAGAGGAAGTTAGCTGTGTGAATGTTGCTTTGCTTATAGTTTCGTAAGAAAGGGAAAGGTTGTAATTGGATCTTGAAGGGGCAGTTTTTGTTGTTTCTCCTTACATTTTTCGCTTGTTAGCAAGGAAAGTCGAATTTTTTTAGTTTCCAGTTTTCGCAGGTGCTACTGTACACAATGACTTAATTTTGATTCATTTGTGGGTTTGAATTTGTCCGGTTAAATTATATTGAAAAGTCTCGGATTGGCAAGAATTTAATTTTATGTGTAACTTTTGGACTTATAATTGTGAGTGGGAGGAGAAACCGAGTTTTCCTCGGTTGTCGCGCGAGTTTTGAAGTGAGTTTTATCGGAGTTTTTGGAGTGAGTTTTTGAGTTTTTGTAAGTTTGAAATGTTTAGTATTGAGAATAATTTAAAAAATTATTGTTTTTCCATGTAATGATTATGATTCTTCAGCAGAAATAAATACTGTAAAATTAACATTCACAACAAATTTTGGTTTTGTGAATTCAATAGATTATCTTTTGGCAGAAAACATTCCCCAACTGTTTATTTTAAATAAATATTGAATTCACTTTGCTTTAAATTATTTCAATGTAGATGCCTTTTTAAAGTGTGCAGAAAGCAAAAATGCAACACATTGCAAGATAGAAGCGTAATTCAAAATGGAAAAGTTATGGTTTATAATTTTCTCTTTAGCAAATAGAAGTTTTGATAGTTTTGAAGTTTTGAGTTTCAGTTTTCAAATTACCTGTGTTACAGCATTATGTAAAGGCTGGAAAGGGGAAATATCTAAATACAGAATTAAAGAACTACAGATTAGCTGTAATATTCTGTAGCAAATGCTATGCTGACTTCGTACACTGTAAAAAATTTTAGTCCAACGTTACACCATTTAATGGTTCGAAATCAAAGATAGTACCAAAACATGGTTCACGTGATTTTACGTTTTACTGATATGTGAAACGATCCAACTAGGTAAACGTTTCACTATTTTTAAGGAATACTTTGCAGCCAATCAAACCGAAGCATTCAGCGCATGCCTGGTCTTCCCGTGATTCCATCTTTAGAAAGTTTAATGGCGGCTGTTTGAATCTGTTAACGGATAGTCGGTTGTGTATTCGATAATTACAAGGTAGGTATGTTTTTGGTTTGTTTCCTTTCTGATTTATGTATGTGAATTAAAATTTGTGTATTAATGAAATGTAAGATACAAAATGGTGTTAAAATGCATTCGCAGCAACTTTTTAATGATTTTGTTGGAATGAGTGGCGTTAGTGCTAAAGCCTACGTTCACCATTTGGTTATTACTACTGTATAGAACGTAGCTGAATAGAAGTCTAAAAAGAGATTCCCGAACATTCTTAGTAAAAACATTGTTATAACATAATGTGTAGTTCTGCATATATTACGTAATATGTATTGCTATAAAATACGTTATAGTCATTCTGTAGAAAATAGAATACTACAATACAAACATAGAATGTTCTGTCAGCATCAGTATTGGAATATAATAGTTCTTACGCTGTTTGTGAACTTGAGAAATAAGAAGCACATAATTCATCTAAAACGTTAAAAAAACTTTTTTGACATGAAAATTTAAGTCTTGTTGTTTAAAACTAAATTTATGGTTTAATTTTTCTCTAGATGAAAATCTTGGTACAGTGTCAATCATCATTGAAAGTGCTAGAAATTTCAGATTATGGTCAGCTTACTGTTATTAACTACGCTTAATATCCAAGTTTTTTTATCTCTGTAAAAATGTGCTGATGATTTCAAAGAGTATGTTGATTATGAAAACTTTCCCTAGGGATCCCAGCAAAATTGAAAGTTATTGATTGACATGATAAAACTGTATTTGGAATATTTTGTTGAAGTAGCAAGTTTTTTTATTGCTTTGTGAAAATTTTTGTTTATTAAATCTTATTGTTTGATTAAAACCATTTTGAAATATTATCTAAACTTTCCTTTTTACGAGAAGAATTTTTTGATAAAGATGCATTGAATTATTGTTATTTAGCCATGTTTTTAAATATTCTGTTCGAAAGCATGCTTATTTGGCCAAACTTGGTATTTAAAAATTTTGTTTTTCAATATTTCATATAATAATATATATTGAACTTGAACAGTTGTGTTTATTATGCATACTGTTATGATTGCTCACCAAGCTATTACAAAAATGCCAACAATTTATAGATTTTGTTCTAGGTACTCATTCAGCTTAGCATCAAACTGCCACAAATGTTGGAATTTAAGAAATTCTGTACATTTTCTCTGCGAAATTGGGAGTAAATTTCTGTTTTACTTATCATTCAAACTGTATCTTAATTTGTGCTTTTACATATACGTTGTTAATTTGTTGAATTTCTCAAGATCAAGAAAGATTTTGCCAAACTGGTAGTATTTTTAATTGCCGAAATGACAAAAATAATTATCTCTTAACCCCTCTTATAATCCTGCAAAATCATGTTTTGTAGTTTGAGGTGGAACGTAAATGAATTTTGACTATGGTTTCTGATTTTAAGAAATAACTTTGCATTAAGAATTTAATTAATATCATGCATTTAAAATAATAGCAAATAAGAGACTTTTTTTTCTGAAGTAGTTAAAATGTGCTATTGAAATTGTATTTATTTGTGTTTAAATCTGCAAAATGAAGTTCGATTGTTTAAAAAATATAATTAATTTTTATTTCTAACCAGTTAGAATATGAGCTAAGTGTTATTTCTTCATATGCCATTTCGTTAGTGGTAAATATGGCAGAATATTAGCGTAATTGATATTTTTTATTTAATATCAATAATTCATAGATGCATTAACTTCTTTTATAATTGGAGAGCATAACACAAAGATTTAATTTAAGTACTATATTTTTTAACTGTGCAGTATAATTTATTGTTAAGGGTAATAAATATTGCCAAATACGGTTAAGATCATTTAGAAAGCATTACATTAGTGTCTGTGAGAAAAGAGCCTGTTATATAGGAAATAAATGAAGATAATTGTGCAAAACTGATGCTGTGGAATTTCCTTGAATTATTTTAGGTAACTTTTAAGTGCTTATACATGAATACAGCAAAAACGTTTTATAAATTTAAAACATTTGATAAATTTAAAATAAATGTATATGCTTATAGTTATTTTGATGTAAATATTAATATTCTTTCAAGATGACAGTAATAAAGGTAAAGTCAATTTTCAGTTTAAATTCTCAGAATATAAGTCTCTGATTTGTATCAGTAACTGTACATGTAATCCTCCATTTTTTTTAATTATTTCAAATTGCTGAAATATTCAAAATATTCAGTTTTTAAGCTGTTATATTTTAAAAATATATTACTACAAAAAAGTTGTGTTTCTGAAAATTTCCACTTTCTTAGCTAACAGTGCTTTTTGCAATCATATCATTGTATCAAGGGATCCCAATCGCCTCCAGGCAGGCAAGTGGCCCCAAGGTGGGCATGGAAATTTTATAGGGAGTCGATGAAGATCTGGGCATTGACAGCCGAATTGGCAGTGGCAATTAAGTCAAGTGGCAATTGATCAAGTCATAGTTAAGATTCCTATTGATTCCAGAAGTGCAGGTATGTATATGCTTTATTTCAGATTTTAAATGTCATACAAGAATAATATCCCAAAATAAAAGTTGTTACCAAACCAACTTTGTTTATTCCCTCTTCTAACCTAGTATAAGTAAACTTGAGTCAAGTCAGCAATTTACTATGGGAAGAAAGAAACAGGTTGAATATTTGTAATGGAAGTGATTTGAGAATTGAGCAGTTTTATGCCAAATGCTAAAAGAATTACATGAATGCACAGATCACATTAATTATTCATACTTCTGTGTAATTAAAATTGAAGTTTTGTGCAGTAAAAATCTGTGATTTTGTTTCTGGCAACTTGTTTATATTTGTAAAATTAAAAATAAAGATTATAAAAATAAATCCAATAAACCATTTTTTTAAATTTTTGTTCAAAATTTTAGTTTGCTGTTATTTGTTTGCTATTATTTGTATTTTGATTATCCTGCATTACAGAGAAAAATGTAAGGGGTTCGATGAAGAAAACCTTTTTCTAAAGTTCTTTTAAAAGGGGTTTATGTAAGAAAAAACTTGAGAACCCCTGCTTTACATAAGAAAAATTTTCCAAAATCTAGCTTCTCTATTTTTACCTTTACTAAGTTGTATTATTCTTATTTTTAAATGTAATATCATATTACATATAATTTTCAAAAACGTTTTGGTATTTTCTGATTATTCATCCCCATTAAAAAGCCACAAATTGATTGCTGACTGGAGAGAGATGTTTGGGTATCCTTATTTCTAGTTCAAAAATGCTGCTTTCATAATTTTCTTTCTTTTTCCATATAAGACATGCAGTCTTCTTGGATTTTTCCACTCTTCTTTTCATGTACACAGCAATCTGCTTTCACTGAAGGAAGCAGCAGAGAATTCCAGAAACTTAGCATTTTGAACAACCATGGCATCAAAATCATAAAATGACACACATGAAAAAAAAAAAAAAAAGGCACATGATGCCTTTAAACAAGTCTTATTGCACTGTATGTGTGTAGGAAGTTAAGTCTGAGATTTCGCCGATGAAAACTGCAATATGCTATTCACCGTTATACTGAAACACAGAAATTTCCATAGAAGGGATCATAATATGCCGTCGTACTGGTGAAATGTCTGGAAAGCCATTCGGGGTTGCAATGGGCACAACTAAATTGCCACATTAATATATTTGGGTAATATTGGTAGGTTTATAATAGTAAAATAAACACTTTGGTGCTGGTATAATAATGTAATCCAGGTAATTTTCTTAATGTTTTGTATTTTTTTAATGTTTAATGTTTTATAATTCTTATAATTGTGTATTTTTTACTAAATATACCTTTAGATGTGTAGGCATATTAATATACATTATATATTAGATTTTTTTAAATACCGGTGGAATGTATGCTCTACCAGCAGCAACACATTTCAACATAAATATTTTTTGGCGGCATGATGCAATGCCTCATCAGTACATTTTTGTGCTTCTTTGCTGGGTTCGGGGATAGTCTTAATACCTCCTTTTTTAAAAAATAAAATCCTCAATATCTCAAAGTATTGATGTTCGGCCAGCCATATATTTGATATTTAGCCCTGGTATTTGACAAAAATTGTTTTTAATGCATCTTCCTTTTTTATTGTGTTTTTGTTTCTTCTATACTTTTTATTAGAAACTAAAAGTAAAACTAACATTTTACTACCAGTAATGATATGGTTGATACTGTTTAACACTGGCATTTCGACCCAGGTTTGAATCCATGCAAACGCACTGCCTGCATGTTTGGCTTCCTCCATGTGTAACATGAATGCAACCCAATGTACATACCCTAGTCAGATAGCAATCGAGTGGCTTGCTGCATCCAAATAAACCAATCAAAATGAATATTTAAGTTTTTATTAATTAAATTTAATATATTATGGATGCTTTATGTTATTTTTAGTATATATTGCAATGATAGTATATATTTGTTGTAACTTATATACTAAAACACAGAAACATCAGTCAGTATAACCTAGTAATACTAATAGTAACATCAGTCATGATACGAGGGTGAGAATTATGAAAGAAAAAATAAATATAAAATTAATAGTTTAGATAATGCATGATGTTATGTAGCTGTGTATTAACGCTTCTTTTTTTAGGTTCCCAATGATGTTGAAATAGAGCTACAAACAGTATCTAAAAGATGTTGTCTTCTTTCAATCACTGGTTGTGAAGGCCTGACCCTGTACTCCCCAAGACTACCTCGACATCCATGCAAGATCAGAATGTGTTGTGACTTATCTCAATTGGAACATTAGAACAAGCTTATGAAATTCATCCTGGCAAAAGAGTGCAGTCACCAAATGGTGCGTTATGAGGTACACCGTCGCTGAGCTTGATATAATGTGCTTGTCAGACCACTGTGCCCACAAATTACCACCCGTTGCATTTCCGATACAACCAACAGTGTGAAAAATCACTGATCTAATGTTGAGTACCATGCATTCTTTGCGTCTCTCTTCTAATGATTATGAACTGCAAGAACTGTTTAAGTATATGAGACAACCATTAAATTGTTAAATAAAAAATTCTAAATTTGGGTTTCATGATATTGTTAAATATCCTATTGAAATTTTCACAAATGTATTAAAATGACTACTACATACACTTGTGTTTTCTGAGATTTATTGGTTTAAATACTCCAGGATATGAAACTGCAAAATGCTTTTTGTCAATATTATAAGTAATGGTAAATATCCCCCCATGCATGCTTTACAAGTACATTTATCTTATTTATTTCATACAATTAAAGTTTTCAAGTTAGAAGAATGTTATTGATGTATGTCCTGTTTCTATATAAGCATAATAATGTATGCTAATTATTCAGAAGTACTTGTTATTAAATTCTGAAAAATAATGATTAAAATATTTATAAAATATACGTAATCATTCGACAGGTTTTATGAGTAGTTTCATTTTAAATTTCTTAAACAGAATATAAGTGATATAATTTATTAAATTATGCTTACATGTATGTCTGTGCAAAATTCAGCATAAAATATTTCTTAATGAATTACTTTTCTTACGTAGCAGTTGCAGAAAATTTGTCTATGTGGATTTAAATGTGTTCTTCATTAAAGCTTTGCCATCTTAAGTTATGTTTTTCCTCTGACTTATTTTACATGAAATGTTTACGTTTCTATATAACATGCTACCAAGAGATATGTTTAATCTGCAGAAAAATGGAATTTACTTTTGAATTTATTGAACAATATTAATAGCTTTGGAAAATTTTCTTTATTGTATAGGTACATAAGTATTATAATTTATCATGCTTCATAATATATTTTAACATATTGTAAATAAAAAATTACCATAAAGTAAAACTTGTTTTTGTGTGAGGAGGGGACATGGGAAACCTTACAGATTCTAGCAAACACTTCTGGTCTCCAAATTTTAAAGGTAAGTGTCATGGCATGTGAATGAAAATAAGAATTATGCATGGAATAATTTTTCTTTATATAGTATAATAGTAATTAGTTGAATAGCTGTTAATTACACATTACACACAATGTATAATATCAATTTTGTTATGAGAAAGCAATTTCTGTTGTAAATTTAAATACTAGAGACCTTGAATCTCAAAGCTAATGCAATTTAATTTACAAGTGAAGGCATATCAAACATGAATTTTTAAAATTCAGCTCTTGCAATGAGCAGTTACATTTTAACTTATTCCTATTGGTGTGTAAGGCATTTAATTTTGTAAAAATATATTTTTATATACATGCTAATATATTGCAAATGTGTATTTTAATGATATATATTTTATACTTTCATTCTCTGAAAACTGAATCAATCTTATGCAAGTAAATCTGCTGTTCTAGCCAAATTTTCAATAATTATTGCTATAGATATGCTGATTTGCATAAGAAATTTCTAAATATCTTAGCCACAGCAGTAATGAATTAAAAAAAGTACCAGGAGAAGGGTGCCATAGCAGTAATTGAATAAAAAAATACCAGAAAAATGGATAATAGAAAATTTTATGACTGAACTCTCAAATAACTTCCTATAATTTACAGTTAACGGTAAACATAATTATAATTAAGGGTTTAAGGTATTCTCAATCCATATTGTAATATAGCCCATTTAACGCATTTCTAATTTATGGTTCAACATTCCCCATTCTTGCTTTAACATACTGCCAATTCTTGGTTAAACCTATTAACAAATAATGGTTCAACCTATTACCAAATAAAGGTTCAGCCAAAGCACCAAATAATGGTTCAGTGTTTTACCATCTTTTGGTTGCAACTTTTTCAGCACCATAGTTTGGTGAAACTTTGAACCAAATTTTTAACAGTGTATAATCAGAAACGAGCAGAAGGAGTACCAATCAGCGATCAAATGTTCATGAAAAAAGGCGCAATTTTGAGATTATCAGGGATGGGTTACAAGATATAACCAACGATGTGGAATTCGAGAACTCTTAACTGACAATTACATTAGCAGAAATGACTTCGGTTGAAACTCTATTGAACAAAGAGGATTCGAATACAACAATAAAACAGGACTTCGAAAAACACGCTAAAATTTGAAATTTGATAAATAGTTAAACGTTCTCAAAAATAAAGCAAAATTATTGATTTTTTTAAGAAATAAAAACACAGGATATGCATGAAAATCTGTAGTTTGGATTATCTGTGTTATTTTCAATTATCTGCGCCTTCTTCTCCGACTACCCATATAGTCTAGAGTTCAATGTATTTAGGTATTACTTATTAACTATGATTTAACATTTCCTAATGTGTTTTAATTCATTATCTATGTTTTCAGTACTACTTACTATACACAGTTTTTTTCTTTTTTCCCATTCGCTAAGAGACTTCGTATTACTCTTCTTACACGGTTTTTTTTTCTTTTTTCCCATTCCCTAAGAGACTTCGTATTACTCTTCTTACACGGTTTTTTTTTCTTTTTTCCCATTCCCTAAGAGACTTCGTATCACTCCAGTTTCAAACGTATCGGAAGCAGGCTTTTCGCCGCACGCTCGAAATATGTTCTGGAAGTGACCTCAGATAAAAAGTTTTGGTTTGCAAAGTGAAACTAATCGAGTGTGTGTCAAGGTTAACATGCGAGAGACGTCTATGTTCTCTTGTTGCGTCTCCGGCTGGCAGTAGTCCAACTTTAATTCGTTGTAAAATGTTCGTTCGAAACATCATTATTTAACTGTGATGCATTTTCAGAGCAAACTATTTAAAATATATAAAAATGTATGTATTTTTAAAATTCTTGATTTTAAAGCATAAAATTAAAAGCTAGACCAAAATCCGATATTTCTTCTTGCATAACTTTCTTTATTGAGATACTATATTGAAATCTCAATGACAAACGATATCAGTAATCTGCTATATATCTTTATAACTTTTTGCGGGGAGGGATCAGAAGAAATGATTTTTTTCACAATGGGAGCTGAAATTTTTAATTTTTCTTTTTTTTTTTTTTTTTAACTTGAGTATTAAATAAATTCAACGTAAAACCACCATCTTTTTGAGTCAGTGTTTTGATCCACACAGAATAAATTAATAAAAATTAAAGATTTTGAGGCAAATAAATTAACTTTGGCAGCAAATTATTGGAAATTCACACAGCGAAACCACAGCTCACGATAAAATATGCAATTGAAAACTAAACTCTTCGAAACAACTAAATAAAGTAATATTATTGGAATTTATTAGCCCAAAGGAGAGTTAGTTCCAGTGGCGGCTCGTAGCTAAAATTAGTGGAAGTGCTGTTCCAAAAAAACTTAACCTTTGTTTTAATCCTGTGTAAAGGGAAACAAACATGTATAAAAAGAAAATTTATTTTAAAACTTCCATGAAATTTTACAAAAGAAAAATTAAACATTTCTTAATTACTTTAACTTAAATTGTTACAGTTCAAGCTTTACCTATTCATTTAAAAATGAAATCCATTCTTCTTGTTTTAATTTGCGCGAAGAGATCAATAATTTTCTCCTCGATCTCTGGATGACAACTGAGGAAATTTTTCTATATTGAAAGCATTGCAAGCGCATGAAAACGAAAGCTCTTGAAGTTCACTTACAGTCACAGAATTTATTACTTGAGGATGCAAGGACATGGTTAAAGTTTTCTGTAAAATAAAAGAACCGAAAAAAATGAATCAAATAGAATAGCTGAAAAATAATCTAACCAAGAATATGGTGTATGATTTTTAAACACAGCACACGCGGAGTAAAAAAAAAGAACCAGCTCCCAACGATACTCCAGATTCGGCACTGTAAAAGCGACAGTGCTCTCTCCCTCTCAGCCTCGTACGCTGCTTCCTAAGACGCATGCGCAGAACAGCCAAATACCACACGCGCGGAGTAAGAAATAATCACGTTTCTAGAATTTCGGCACTGCAAGAGCGACAGTACTGTTTTATCTCCTGGCTCGAGTGTTGCTTTCTGCGCGCGCTCGCGCAGAACAGCCTTGTGAAACGCAGTTTCATACAAAAACTTTTGTACCTTTTTCATAAACTGGAGGATGGCTACTGACATTAAGTTTAAGGATTATATATTGTAGAAGTATAAAGAAAGAATTAAAGAAAAAAGGGCTCATTATATTAAAGATTAAAAATAATAATAAGTGGAAGCAGGGGGTGCTGCAGTTCTACAGTGCTTATTACGAGCCGCCACTGGTTAGTTCAGAAGGGATATTTCGAAACGGAATTTTGTGTTGAATCACTTTTCAAATTGTTGCCACCAAAGAATTATTATTAAAAAAAATTTAATGAAGAAGAATGTGCATGAATGCAGGTATGTTTCTAGCATTGTGAAAAAACGACTGTCCCTAGAGCCATAAAATTTTGAATAATGTAATCCTCCACCCGAATACGGGCACCTGGAAGCCCGAATTTTGAATTTTTTTTATTATCTATTTCACATTTTGTAAAACTTTAACGAAGTTTTGATTAATAATGAAAGTTAGTAGTGGCAACACTGTACAGGATAAAACATTTTTATCTCCGGCTCGCGAGATTATCTATCGAAAATTCTAAAGATATGCTGTTTTTAAATATTTTGTGATATTCCTGTTGAACTGAATTTTATGTGCGAAGAACATGATATTTAATAAATATAGGTTAAAAAAACTCCCTTTTGAGCGTAATATAAAATCTAAAAGCTTTCCGATTTTTTTAATGAAATCATTCATTGTAATGTTTTAAATGGAAATCCTCTACCTCTAACCTTAACTGTATTGTAGAGTATTAAATGCTATGTCGGAAATGTAATTGGTTTCTGTGACGCCAAATGTGTTGTGAACGTACGGCTAGACGTAGCATGGCAAAGACAATTAAGAACTGATGTTGTCTCTTTTTATAGTTTTTAACTCTACATTTCATTAGTATTTCTGCAAAAACACTTAAAATATTCTGTTAAGAATTTAAATTATATATTATTTGTTTTGGGTAGTACTTTTACATCACTCTAATTTATAATTTTCTATATTTTATGACTACAGTAGTTTTCTTTATTAATTTTAATATAAAAAACTTCATTGAAGCTATGATATTAAAATAATTCTGTTATGCCCTTCATACTGGTGAAAATTAATGTCATAGGATTTTAAAAAGCAGCTTGTGATTTAATATTTAAGTATCCGAATGATTTAAATTCTGAAGATGTTTCATCAGAAATATATAGTTTTAAAGTAATGGTAATTCTGGAGACTGAAGCAGCTATAAGATCTTCTAAAGTTAATTCCCGAATACAATTTATGTTGCGAACTGAAGTGAAATGAAGCTGGGGTAGAATGATGTCAGCTTCAAGGTATATGAGAATCACTTATACCTAGACAGTATCTTATACCTAGAGAATGTCTTATGTGGAATTTATAGAATGTCTTATACCTAGAGTTAGTCTTTAGTTTGGAACGTAGAAGAATGTTTGGTAGCTTTGTCTGTCCTTATATGTGTTTTGTGTGCTTCAATAAAGTGTTTTCATGTGTTTCGGAATGAATTTTGTCTCCATGGACTTTACAAAACATGCTGCATCGAGTAGATGCGAATCCGTGAATTAAGTTTCAAATTTCGGTTCTCAACTTGACAACGTTCCCGGTCAATGCACCACAGCCAACTCTATAAGTCGGCTGTGCCGATGCACCAGATGACGTCAGCTTGTAGAACGTATGAGAATCAGAGTTAGTCTTTAGTTTGGAACGTGCAGCATGTTTTTGTTGCTATGTCTGTTCTTGTATGTGTTTCATGGGCTTCAAGAAAGTAGTATTTTTATGTTTTTCGGAATGACTTTTGTCTAAATTTCGAGCTTTCATTCTCAACAATTTAGTTCAACCATATTCAAATTCGAAAACTGTTAAGAATATTTTTAAATTTTCCGGTCACTTTTGCTAAAGGTGAAAGAAACATTGTTGTTAAGATTAAAATAATTAAAAATTGTACAAGGATCTTAATCGAAATAAACTGTAAAACACAAATATTCTGTCTAAAATTCTGTTTGTATTATTCTGTGTGTAAAACACAAATATTTTGCCTAATGTTTTTACCGTAAAAGCAAGAAATTTCAGCTTTAAAAAAGTTTTGAAGATTCGTATAGTACCTTTCTGCTTACGCTGCTATAGTCATTGTTTTAAAATTTACTTATTTTGATTAAGCCCTTAAAAATTTATCAAAATTTTTGAATTTAAAACTATAAATATTTTGTATGTATAAAAAGCTATGATTAAATATTACTGTAAAAGTTGTTGTATTGGGATTTAGAACAGTTACATTTATTTAAAACAAAAGTGGACAAGTTTAACTTGCGCTCTATATAGAGGCGCTCATTGATCCTCTTGCCTCAGGTAAAAAAATAGATAGATAGCCTTCCTTGCCTTGGCATGGCTCTGGTTATTTATCCATTCTAGGAGAAAACTTGAAATTCAGTACTTTCTTGGAAAGAGACACTCCTCTAA
>KK119453.1:229362-325130 GCA_000611955.2 Stegodyphus mimosarum
GGGAAAATAATAATTAATTAAAAAGTAAAAATTAAAGTACTTAAATAATAAATTTAAAATAAAAATAATATTAATTAATTAATTAATTAAAATTCAGAAAAATGCGAACAGATAAAGAGGAATCTAATAAATTAATTTTAAATAGTTAAAAAAAGTATCGGGCTTTGTCTTATTTGGGACATCGGCTGGAATTACAATTCCACTTAGATGCTAAGAAGCAACTCAGCTGATTTCCGTCTGAATTTAAACTCCGATTATACGTATAATGTACTATTCCAAGGGATGACAGGCACTGCTCTTTGCAGCACACCAAGAAAAAAGGATAAAACGATTAAAGCTCCACTAAGGAGAATAGTGAGAATTCTAGAAACAGTATGAGGATATGGAAAGATATTTAACGGAAAAGTGTAGCTTTGCAATTAAAGAGGAAAAAGTTCAAGACTTTCTGATCGCGATATCTTGTCGATATAATTCTAACCGTCAAGCAGAAATTTTCCTTAAATAAATTTTCATCAATACAACGTAAGAATAAACATCAGACTTCTTTGTGCAGGTGACTTCTTTTTGCAGGTTCCGGCGTTTAGTTCATCACTCAGAAAGTCCACAGGAGCTCTGCAGTAGGAAGTCATAGCGTGGAACGTGCACGACTAGGGTATCACTTTTAGTTCTTTGAGTTGGAAAAAAGACAATGATCCCGCTCTCATAAATTCATTGCATATCCTGGAGAAAAAACATTTGACAAATGATTGGGAGGGGGCTTTTCTGTCCCCTCCCAATTTTTAAAATATAAAATTTTTCTGTCCCCTCCCAATTTTAAAAGTCTCAACCTCAGTGTTGAAAGACAGGCCTACATTCAGAAGTTAGAATTGACTTTTAAGACATGTGTACTATTAAAAGAAATTTATGTGCTAAAATTATGGTTTACTTACATAAAAGAAATGCCAGAGCCCTAACTAAAAGGGCTTCAGCACTTATACCGCAATTATAATTTATCTCGAAAACTTGTGCTCCGGTAGGCTTCGGCGCAATTTAAGTTCTGCCTCTTATTTCTGTAGCAAAGATAGAAGTATTTTACAACGACTTTTTTTTTACTGTTGTCGCTGCTTTGAAATAAATATCAGATTTCTTTTATTTTATCTCTCACATAACAAGGTGCTTCAAATACCCTCTTTACTCTCTTTCCTTTGTTTGCTCTTATGTACGGTTCTTTCATAAGAATTAATACAGTACGGAATTACATCTGAAAGACAGAAGTAAAACATTTAAAGTGTGGCGCCATCTATAGCCCAAAGAAAAATTGAAACGTGCAAGACAAGAGACAAGTTAAATAATTATAGTAATACTAACAAGAAATGCGTGTTTTTTAATGAGAAAGAGTGAGTATTTTTGGACTGAAATGTAGAAATCTTGATGTTTGGGACTGAGATGTTGAAATTTTGATGATGTTTCACAAAGAGATAAAATTTGAAAAAATGATGTATTATATTTGTCTATGTGGAGGACGGTATATGTGCCTGATTTTAATTCATGACACAGTTTTTTTCATATTAAATTATTGCATTATAGTTCTGCAACACTAAGATTTATATATGTCACAGATTTTTAATATTACGTCAAATCTATTTACCAGAAGTATTGAATGTTCGAAGTTTCAAGAAAGAGTATTGTTTAATCTTTGAATATTTTTTTATTTTAAGAAATAATATTATTTAACGTGTAAATAATTCATATAATATGTAATAATATTATTTAATCCGTAATTACTCTCTATAATAATAAATACGATTTTTGAAATAGTACCTCAAACATAATATTCCATTTCAAAACCTCGACATTTGGCGCCATCTATTGCATTTATTAGAAAACTTAAACATGGCACACATGTATTTCTGAGATCAAAATTCCCTCTTGCATCAGTTTGACGGATATGTATATTTTTGGGAGCTATTTGAAAATTATTATATTTTTTAAGTATTTATGTTTTTCAAGCGTATTGACAATTAAATTAATTCAGCTGAAAAGTACCATACAGGAACAATAACACGCCAATGTAAAACTTAAAACTAGGCAAAACAGCAAGCTTATTTTCGCCTCAATTTGCTCCCGCTTTCCTTCTGAAGAAGAGGGACTTGTGCTAAAATAAGGCTGTTGTTTTGACTTAATAAAAGTACCTAATTTAATCAATAATTTTTGAATTATTAGCCAAATACTACAGGGAAAAAAATGATAAAAAAAGAGTAATTAGGCTAGATGTAAAATTTAATTTTTGTGTATTGAAATTCAACATTATCAGAACAATGTGTTTCAGGATTTCAGCTGTTATCAAAACTGTATATCTGAATTTGATAAAGTTACAGAGTTTTTAAACACGTTCGCGTTTAAAAAAGTCTGTTTATACAGTGTCACGTAAAGTTACAGATGTTTCTCATGCAAATACTTGTATTCTCAAGAAATTTCTAGAGATATCGTGTTTTGCGAAAACCAGTGTAACTAAAAACGCGATTTCAATCAAGCGCAGAACATTGATATCGAACTGTTGTTCATTATACCTTTCAGATTTCAAACGATTTTTCAAAACCCTATTTATGATTAACATTTTCTTTTTTTTCAGAATTTAGAAAGTTTCTCTCCAGTTAGAATTTAGAATTTTCCTACCGGGTTGTGTGCATACCATTCTTTTCTTGAAAACTGAAATCTATAGTGTGTTAATTAAATGTGTTGTTCTAGCAGGTCCTGATCACCATCTACACTGCACCCTATACTTTATGGGTCTCCAAGGTCATTCTGTTACATATTATAAACCTGCTTTTCTCGCGAATAAATAAGAAAAGGGAGCATTTGGGGAACTTGAATTGACTTCTGTACTTTGGGCTCATACTGCCTTAACTAAGCATTGCTTTTTGCTATAACTTTTAATAAACTCTTAAATTTAAGTTTTATTCACAGTGATTAGTGGGAATATGTAATGGCGTCACATGTCACTAAATGCATTTTTACTTCCTTGTACGAATTTGGTTATCAGATTTCAATTCATCGTTTGAACAAGTATCCAAGTTCGACAGAGGAAGGATAGTGGCCTACTGAGAGTGTGCATTATCTTTCAGGGAAATCGGTAGTCGTTTTGGACGAACCCAAACAACTGTAATGCGGATATGTGACCGTTGGATGCAGGAGGGTAGGACTGACCGACGTGTTCGATCGCATCCACCTCAGTGCACCATTTCAAGTGATGACAGGAACATTGTGCGCATGGCAGTGAAGGATCGCTCAGTCACATCACGAACCATAGCACAGCACATTCAGTCTCTAACGCATCATAGATACCGTGGAGAGAGGATGCTGAACAGCTGCGTTATGCGCCGCCACACTGGTCCTGCATCGGATGTTATTGTATGGGGCGGTATTGGACATCACTCTCGCACTTCTCTAGTACGCATTGCCAGTACTTTAAACAGCCTGCGCTACATCTCGGAGGTGTTGCAGCCAGTTGTCCTTCCTTACGTTAAGGGCTTGTCCACAGGATAATGCGCGACCACACGTGGCACGCATTGTCCAAGGGTTCTTCGTCAATCGCCAGATTGAATTGCTTCCCTGGCTGGCTCGCTGGTCGGATCTTTCGTCGATAGAAAACATGTGGTCCATGGTTGCTGAACGATTGACCCAGATTACATCCCAAGCTGCCACACCAGATCAAATTTGGCAACGTGTGGAAGCTGCTTGGTCGGATGTACCCCAAGAACACATCCAAAGTCTCTTTGAATAAATGCCGAGGCGTGTGGCAGCGGTGATCTCCAACAATGGCGGCTACTCTGGCTATTGATTCTGGAAGGAACCACACTTCACAGAAGTCTATAAATTTAATCATTTGATACTTGGTCAACATGTTATCTACTAAATAAATTTTATTGTGATATTTCTTGTCTTTCTTGGTGTTGCAATTTGGGTGGCCAGCAATGTAGTTTTAGAGTGAAATTCGATAATGACATAGTTGTTACTGAACGACAAATATTGTCCACAGTTGCAAGATTGTTCGACTCGATTGGTTTACTAAGGCCAATAATAAGTAAAGCCAAAATATTCCTGTGGTTGTTAAAGCTGAATTGTGATGAACCACTGCCAAAAAAGGAAGCTGATGAATGGGAGATATTCTCTATAGAATTGGAAGTGATAAGTAAAATAGGAGTGTAGAGGGTTATTCTTATTGCAGAAGTAGACCAGGTGGAACTTCACGGATTTGCAGATGCCTTTCAGGTAGCATACGGAGCAGCCATATATTGCATGTCCCGTTCAAGAGATGGAGAAGTGAAAACAAGGCTAGTGACTAGTAAATCCAGAGTCTCGCTTATGAAACGAGTTGCTATTCCGAGACGAAGCTTTGTGCGGCAATCCTGCTTTTAAGGTTAATAGTTAGAGTAATATTTGAATTAGAGATTCTTGTGAACAATGTGTATCTGTGGAGTGACTCCATCATCATACTTTCGTGGTTACAAAAGGAGCTTTACCAGTAGAAAAATTTTGTTGCAAATCGAGTGGCAAAAATTCAAGAATTGACCAGTAGTTATTAGTGGCGTCATATGTCATCAAATGAGAATCCGAGTGATCTTATATCCCGAGGCTTGGATCCAAGTAAACTTTTAGAAAATGATATGTGGTGGAAAGTCCCTCTGTTCCTGAGAAATAACAAGTATCCAAATAAAGAGATTACGGTGCAAACCATCTTGAAGGACTTTCCAGAAGAAATTAAAATCCTTAGTGACTGTAATATTTTTCTTAATGTTAAAGCTAACCCATTCATTGAGGATTTCTTAAATCCAAGTAATAGTTACACTAAAATTATTCGTGTTTTAAGTTTTATTTTTAAGTTTGTAAACAACTGCAAAGGAAAGGACAAAGTTTCCGTTCCTCTTCAGAGCGCGGAGTTAAAATTAGCGGAACTTAAACTGATTAAGATGATTCAAAATATTGAGTTTAAAAAAGAAATCTCAAGGAAAAGGATGGTAAGGTACCTCCAGATAGCAAGGTAAGAGATATTTTCCCATTTCTAGATCATTATGGAATTTTACGAGTTGGAGGCAGATTAGCTAATTGTAAGTTGAATTTTGATAGAACATTTCCAATAATCCTACCAAAGAATCATAAGTTAACTAATTTAATTATTGTGATGTTTCATAAGAAATACATACATATTGGCCCACAAGGCTTATTGTTTATTGTTAGGCAAGGGTTTTGGCACCTAAACGAGCGCAACATTTGCAGAAAAATAGTACATGAGTGTGTCATATGCTTCAAAGCAAAACCAGTTAACAACTTATGGGGTCAACTCCCTCAAGAAAGAGTCAGCAGAAATTTTCCGTTCAATTGTGTTGGAGTTGATGTATTGGTCCTTATTTTATAAAATACCCACATCAGAGAAAAGGTCGTCTTAACAAGATGCTTGTGTGTAGTATCGTTTGTTTTCTTACCAAAGCTGGCCATCTTGAGTTGGTAACAGACCTGTCTAGTCAAGCATTTATTGCAAACTTAAAGTGTTTTTTTTTTCAGCAGGAGAGGGAAAAAGTGTGCACACATATTTTCAGATAACGCAACCAATTTTGTTGGTATCAACGCAGAATTAAATAAATTGAATAGGCTAGTCAGCAAACCAGATGAGGAATTAGGCAAATACTTACCGAGTGAGAGTATTAATTGGTCTTTTATTCCCCCTAGAGCTCTTAATCATGGAGGGCTTTGGGAGGCAGGTGTCAAATCTGTTAAGTTTCATTTGAAACAGGTAGTAGGCAATTTGAAATTAACCTATGAGGCGTTTCTTACAGTAATTGCTCAAATTGAGGGGATCTTCAATTCACGGCCCTTGCATCCTTTATCATCTGAACCAGAGGACTTCTGAAACCAATCCTGACACCAGGCCATTTCCTGAGAGGAAGACTTTTCACTGCTATTGCAGAACCTAATATTTTAAACGTTAATGATAATACATTAAAGAGCTGGTAAAAATTAACTAAAATCATGCAAACAATATGGAAGTACTGGAGAAATAACTATTTGAGTGGAATGCAAGGAAGAACTACATGGTTCTTTGAAAAAAGAATTAAAAATTGGAAATATGGTAATTTTAAAGACTGATAATGTTCCTGTATGTAACTGGCCCCTTGGCAGAATCGTAGAGATATTTTTAGGTAAATCCAATAAGGTAAGAGTAGTTTCAGTGAAAACGAAAAGAGGTACTTTTAAGAGATCAATTAATAAAATTTGTGTTTTACCTATGTCAAATTAAAACAAAAAATTATGTTTAGAATTAATTATTGTGATTCTTTAGTAGTTATTGATGTTATTATGTTGATGTTTACAATTATTTACCTGTATTTTATATTGTGACACTGTAAAAACTTTCATTGTAAGATTTATAGTTTTGAATGATTACATCAACTATGTTCGTTTTGTTGGTGGGCGCGTTGCCGTCCACCATTGACTTGTGTTACTTATCCCAAACTGTGTGAATTAAAATTATCTCTCTGGGTTCACTGGTGGGGTTATGCCGCCTTAGATCGCCTCTAGGAGTTGGGGAATTTTTAACTATGTAAGGCATAGCCAGGTCTGGGAGCCTATTCTTCCCTGGTGCAGAATTTAAAATGCAATGCAAAAATTAAAGAAACGTAACTAATTCAATCTGCAAAATTTTTCAGTTAAAGCAAGTACAGAGAAAACGCTATGAAAACTTCCAACTAACAAAAGCTTTTAGAACCCTTGTGGCTGACAATTCTATCTTTGTACTATGAAGTCACTTAATTATACTTACCGTTGAAAGCCCTTAGGCTAATTTTTTATTATCTAATTGAAAATAATAATTGATTATTAATTTACGTTACTGATATTCTTCGTAATATTAAAAATGATTGCCTAACTTTTCATATGGTTGACTTTAACGTTGTAGTTGTTTCTTATGTAGAACATGCAACCAAGCTGTAGTCGCCACGACCGCCCCTTTTTTTTTTTTTTTTTTTTATTAATTTTTGTTGATTTACGAACTAACTACTAATTAACTAGTTTAATTTTATTTTATTTCAATTTTTTAATTTCTAAATGTGTTTGTTAGGCGCTCGAAGAAAGAGAAGTCATCAAAAACTCATCAACTCCAACCAGAATTCGTAGTAAAAAGCAAAGATAAAAGTATTAAGAACAACGAAATCAAAAGAAGATGATTTGCATAAACAATCAGTGTCAGTCAAGATAAAAATTATTCACAGAAAATCTTCCGCTTAAAAAGGGAGCCTCCAGGAGTAGTGAGTGTATGATTTCTAATATACAGAACCTCCTGTTATTACATTTAAAAAGTTTTTAAACCTAATTTTCTCGGCTAAAACTTTAGGTTCATCAAATTTTTCTCTTCCTTTTAAGATTTTACGGTAAAGGTTTTGAGATATCGGCGACATTTTGTTTGCAATGCAAAACAATAAAGTGTAATAAAATAAATCCCGTGCTTTTTTAGCTCAAAGGGCGTTAGCCCAGAAGGGCTATTAGTTTCGTTTTGGCATTTTGCGTCGATTTACTTTCTGCGTTGATTCACTTTTCAAACTGTTGCTACCAAATATTACAGTCCTGTATTATATTTAACGAAATTAAATAATAAAGAATCTGAATAAATCTATGTATTTTTCTCACATTATGATAAAACAACAGTACCTAGAGCCATCAAATTTTGAATAACATAATCTTCCACCGTATATGAACATCTGGAAGCTCAAATTTGGAGTTTGGAATTTGTTTTATTATCGATTTCATATTTTGTAAGACTTTAACGAATTTTTGATTAAGAAACTCAACGATTTCAAAGTGAGCAACGGCAACAATGTACGGAAAAAAATTATCTCCAGCGCACGAGACTGTGTATCAGAAATTCTAAGGATATGCTCATTTTAAAATTATTTTGCGATATTGCTGTTGAACTGAATTTTATGGTTTATTTGCGAAGAACACGATATTTAATAAATAAAGGGAACACGCAAAATGTTAAAAAAACACCCCTTTCAACGTAAGTTAAAATCTGAAACCTTTCAGATTTTTTTTTCTTTTCTTTTTTTTTTAATCATTAACTTATTATATCGCTTAGAATAATCTATTCGAATTAAACTGGTGAATGTTTATTTTAAATCTTAAATCAAAATGTTTCTAAGAGTAGAAATGTAGTAATTTGAATTTGCTCAAAAAATATAAAGATGTATATATTCAATAATACAAATCTATGTAATTGATGACGGAAAATTATGATTGATGACTTAAAAAAATTGATGACTTAAAAAATACAAGTTTTGAAAACACGCTTAACAGTAAGTAAGTAATACTAGTCCTCCTTCTTTAATAATTTATAAGCTCCTTAGTTAAAACACCAAAGATTCCTTGCAGGTGTTTCAAAGACGTTTTACAACAATAAATTTTTAATTTGCAGCGCATTTTACAATATTTATTTACCTTGATACAACCCGCATGTACATAACTTCATACTTCAGTGTGAGGCCTTGATTTTCGATTCTAAAAAATAAAAACTTCCTTGTTAGGCAAGGTCTAGCGGGTAAAGATATAAACGTTATTGTCTAAATAAATATCTATTGCATATAAAAACGTCAGATTATATAATCTCATTTAAAGAAATTTATGGTTATTGAATCTGCTGTATATCTTCTATTGTAGTGATACAATAACAGACAAAAGCAGCTTTTGTTCAAAACATGCAACGCTTAACCTATTGAATAATTCATTTACAATTCTCATTTCACATAATATAAACTTCATCAAGCCGGTACAGTGTGCTGTTGTATGTTCCATGAAAATTATGTCTTCTTATGCCATAAATTAATTTCAGATTATTTAAAAAAATCGCTGTAGACCACGTGATCTTGTAATTTAAGGGATAGACGGAAAAATATTTATTCTTTATTATACGCAGATTATTTAAGAAATATTATTAGTCAATATTAATTTAGTTTTAAAATTTGCGCGAAATCTACTACACTTGTTTGGATTGGATTGCTGGGTTGGAAGGGGTTATTTACATGACCAAAAATGGCTGTGACTAGCGATGCAGACGTAAAAAAATTCTTAATAAATTAACTATAATATTTACATAATAACTTAGTTAAGCACCTCCTATTGGCCGTATTCCACCAAACTCAGATATGAGTGCTTGCTTAAAAATTTCGGTACTTACGTATCATTCTGTCGACCTCGAAACTGCCGCCAAGCAATGCGATTTAGCGCCATTAATGGATAGGTGTGATGTCACATCACATCCATAACATTTATGCTTTCGTTTGAGGTCCCCCCCGACTGATTCTTGATAAGGCGCGTTTTGTTATTACGAACAAGGATATAAATTAACTGTTACTACTGTATTTGTATTTTACATTTTAAAAGGAAAAATAGCAAATAATTTGAGACCTGCCTTCTAGAAAAAAGACAGCGGTGGATTATTCTTCAAAGTCATGGGGTCCTACGATTAAAAGAATTGTGTATTAATGGACATGGACACAATATGGTCAGTTGATTATAGCCAACAAATCAGTTATATATTGGGTTGGTTTTATTCAAAGCCCAACAGGGCTATCTGTATACTTTCGTGGAGGACGTTCTAAGGGAAACTGGCTCCTATATACACAACACATGGGGAAAAACACGAAAACAACACCTTAATTGTGCAGAGAAAAATGTAGTCTGTGTAGATTCTTTACTATGTAGAGAAAAGGAGGAGATTACATTTTTAGACAAAGGACGAAGCATAGCGATGAAAGTCACTTGCTGGCAGCGGCAAAGCAACGCGAAAAAAAGAAATTGGCAGCAGCAAAATGAAGCGAAAAAAAAGGAAGGAAAGCAAGTGCGCATTCAGAAAAATAGTTAAAAGGTTTATTAATTTGATTGGAGAAAATGTTTGAATAAGATAGCATGATGCAGATTAATTTGGAAAGACGCAGTCCAGAAAAATTAATATGAACAATTTCTATTTTTAGAATAGAAAGGGAAGATGTTCAAATAAAAATGAAGAAATACAGCTTCATGAGATAGGGCTATATAAAAGACGTCTGCTCACTGAAGCAGCATCGTGATTTTTTTAGATCAGTCAAGATTCAGCCTGGGTACTTATTCCCAGCATACCTGTATCTGGAAAGTGTATAGAACACCATACTAGTCCTCTGTCATGAGGGAAAAAAGTCATATTGTGTGGAGATGTAATGGTTTGAGCAGGCATTATGTTGGACGGCTATATATCCTTGCATGTGTTTAAAAAAGGCTGTCCGACTGCTATGAGATATAAAGAAGAGATCATAGAGTTCTATGTTCGACTTTTCAGGGGCGCAGTTGGTGTTGGGTTCCTGTTAATGGACAACAACACTCATCCAGATAGGGATCAGCTTGTCGACGATTACCCGGAATGTGGGGATCTTCGCCTATAGAGCACGTCTGGGACGCTCTTAGGAGGGTAATTTCATCTCGCCATCCCTGTCCGAGAACCATTTCGGAGTTGAAAACTACGTTACTGTAGGAGTGGGATCGACTGCTTCAGGGACTCCTTAACTGCCTCCTCCCCAGTATGCCGTCACGCTGGTACCTGTCTGGCTGTGAGAAGGAGCCATACCCCTAATTAGACTCATTTTCGGTTCGATACCACAGCGTGGATTTTGGACATCCCTGAACTATAAGCTTTAGCGATAATCATGCGTACATAAGATGACTATTAAATGATACATGTCTTTCTCTGTTATAAATGTATATTCGTACGAAATTCCAGTAAAATCAGTCTATTAGGTTATTAGGTTTATTTCGTACACTAGTACATATATGTCTTTTATTGGCCATGCTAACGAGATAAGAATATGACAATATTTTTGACTAGCGTTATTTAAAAAATTTAAAGAGAACTTTAGAATTAGCAATATAAGAATTGTAGAATATTTGCTTATGTTCTCAGCTAGTTAAAAGCGGGTGATAATCCCTCCCGCCAAAAAAAATTGTTACTGAAACTAAAATATATTATGATTGTTTAGTATTAAACTTTTCCTATGAAGGGACGGATAATTACATTCATTCCTTCTCCGGGATTCGAACTCGGGCCCTTTGGCATCGCAGTCGGCTTCTCTAACAATTATACCATCTGGGCGGCAAAATGCGAATCTTGAGTGCAGATTTTAGTTTTGTTTTTAAAAGTATACATTTTTACGCCATTTGTTCGTGAATTTCGGCAATTAGATTATAATATTTAATAACAAATGTCCTTTCGAAAGGATAGACCCGGTTCCAACTTGATTTATCTAAGACAAGAATTTTCCGTACTTCCAACTTGATTTAACTAAAACATGCCATTTCACTATCCCTTCTTTTGTCTTAAAACTTCGTACCTATGTTTCGACCACGCGTAAGAATATTTCTGAAACAACCGTCTTATTAGAACTGTTTGATAATGCTCCTTTCACTGAGACCGTAGCCATACACGTAGCGGAAAGGTGATTTGCTTATTTGTATTCTTCATACCAAGCGTTAGAAATGACAGATCGTTTATTACGAAAATAATTAGAAAATGGGGCTAAAAGAACAATTATTAAGTAGGAAAAAGGATCAAATAAAAGGAGATATTAATGGTGTTACTCACAGTGTTTTCATTAACAGAGGATGCAATAATACCTGCTGTTTTATTTATTTATTAAGGCTTTAATCTTTTACCATTAATACAGCTGATGGTAATAGTATATTGACCTTTGAAACAGATTTTTAATGAAATACTTGGTCTGAAGAAAGAAATGGAAATATTCTGTTATTACCATATAGTTTATGTAGTCCGCACCTTCATATTAAAGTAGAAATAAGAGAAAAAATAATAAAAAGCATATAATAATGTTCTCTCAGTAATGGGGGAAAATAATAAATATCAAAAAGGGGGAAAATGAAGAGCATTTTGGTAGTGGTTGTGCAATTTCTGGCCTATAACCTGAGAGATATGCGCCGTTGTTGGATACTCACAAAACATCGACGTACTAAGAAGGGGTTGTCCGATGTAGACAAAAATTGGTGGATAGGAAGATTATGTACAGAATAGAAAATGACTGAAATTTCAGAACAATTGAATGATTTATTTCAGAGTTACATAGTTACAAAATAACGAGCTCAATAAGGTGTTGACCCACCTCTAGCCTGGATGCAAGCTGCCAGACGGCGTCGCATAGTTGATAAAGCTCTCGGATAGTCTCCTGCGGTATTTCTTGCCAAATTTGCTCCAATTGTCAGACTAAGTCATTAACACTCCCTGCAAGATGAAATGTCCTTCCCATCATATCTCAGACATGCTCGATTGGAGAGAGATCTGGCTGGCCAAGGAAGTGTTTGACAAATTGTAAGACAGTTCATAGCAACACGTGGCGTATGTAGTCTCGCATTATCTTGCTGAAAAACAAGGCCAGGGTACTGCAAAAGAAACGGTAGCAAAACAGGTCTCAGAATGTCGTCGAGGTATCGCTGTGCTGTAAGTGTGCCTCTAATGACGACCAAAGGGGTTCAGCTATCAAGGGAAATGGCACCCCAGACCATAACTCCTGGTTGAGGGCCTGCGTGGCGTGCAATAATGAAAGCAAGATCGTCACGCTGCTCTGGGTGTCTCCAGAGACGTCTTCGATGATCGTCACGACTCAGCTGGAAGCGGGATTCGTAGACAGAGATTTTACGTCCCCAGTCAACATCATTCCAACCTCATCGAGCCGAGCACCACTGCAATCTGGCTCGATAGAATGCAAGCGTGAGTGGCAGGAGGCGTAACGGTCGGTACGAGCGTAGATTTTATTCTATCAGCCGTCTATGAATGGTCATGGTGGATACTCGTGTGCGGGTCGCACGTCTGATGGTTGATAGCGATGAATCGGGCTCTGTGACAGCTGATCTGACAATCACTCTGTACCTCCCGACCTGTTGTGGCTCTATGTCGACGACTACCATCATGACGCTGAAATCTGCCATTGCCCATCCATTCTTGCCAACGGCTTCTAATCGCCGCATCGCTTCGACTCATATGACGAGCGATTCTCCAGCACCTCTTTCAAACTCTGATAGTTGCTCGTAATGAGCTCAAATCCTGTGGCGAGGCATTTTTTTCAGTTGTTGAAAAGTATTCTAAATCGCAATGCAACAGAAATTTTTAACAACAGTTGAAGAACAACTTCTTATATAGATCTGCTGGATGAGCAGTTCCGATGCGCTGGAGATCGTGCTATTTATTCATTGGACACTCAATTTTAACCATTTGCATATTTGGTCAAAACATTTATGCGTACGAAATTTCAAAGCAATCAGATAATTCTTTCTTGGTGCGTCGACTTTTTTTTTTTTTGCTATAGAGTGTATTGACAAGAAATGACCGGTCTAGCCCAGAGACTGTACCCCCTCCCCCTGAATGCTGTTTAAAAGTAAAATATATATTTAAAAATTTCGCAATGAATTCAGCACATAATGTGGATGAAAGTAAAATAAATAAATACATAATTGAAAAAAAAATGAAAAGGGGATTTTAACGGTCACCCAAAAGACCATTTTTGAAGTTTAATACGATTTATCAGTTGAGTTTGTCAATGGAGATGATCCAGGTGGAAAAGCGAAACA
Source organism: Stegodyphus mimosarum (assembly GCA_000611955.2). NCBI lineage: Eukaryota > Metazoa > Arthropoda > Arachnida > Araneae > Eresidae > Stegodyphus > Stegodyphus mimosarum. Next base: position 242,992 of record KK119453.1, read on the forward strand.
CTTGGTAGGATATTAGATCAATTCCCGCATTTAAACTAAGATAGGAACGTTATATATTTTATATATAAGGACAAAGAAAATGTATAATGTAATTCTGTAGAAATATTTAATGTTTTTAATTAGGTATATTAGGAATTAAATGCATTTAAATTTATATAAATCCATTAAATTATAAAGCTTAGTCTTCTTTGCTAGCATAAACTAAGTCCAAACGCCCAACAGACTTGGTCGGGAATGATTGCTCGTCTGAATAGAACAAAGTCTTAAAAAGGTTTGTTTTAAAACAAACCTTAAAACCTTAAAAAGGTTTGTTTTAAAACAAACCATTTTATGAAATCAGAAGTGGACATAAATGTATGACTCGTGTTTACAATTCAGCCAACCACTTGTGGCGATGTAACTTAAAGTAAATTTAAATTTAAAACTAAATAAAGTAGCTAGAGATCACACAAATAACTTAACGTGAAATTGATTTAAACTTTTCAACGGCATAAATGTCAGCAGCTATTAAGAAAAGCCGCAGTAGCTAACCTAATAACGTAGCCTCGAGAGACAGAAGCACACTCTATCTTACAATCTAACAACCTTACTTTAAATGTTGAGTCTAATTGCATTCTGGCGAAGAAATGGAAAGGAGATGTGTCAGGAAAAGTACAAAACATAAAATAGTTGGTTAATGAAAAATAATAGTAACTTAACGAAAAAGTTTAAAAATATAATATTATTCTTAAGAACTATATATATTGCTTTTAAATAGCTTAGTTTTTTAATCAATAACACAGAGCTCCAGTTTGAAAGATAAATATCTTACATTTCGCCGAATGGCAACAGATCCGAATGAAAAGTGAAGCAACGCATTTAGAGCGGACGATATTTAAAGTGATTCAACGTAGAAGCGTGTTTCGAGGCTAATAGTCCTCGGCCTTGGCCCTTAATGAACTGAAAAGAAACTCAATTAAGGTGTAAGGTTCATTTTAATTAATATGTTATTTCTCATATTAAATCTTTCCTACTGTTCTGTTATTCCTTCACTCCCACCAGAATACACGGATGAGTTTTAAATAGGATAGAAGACTGGGAACTTCAACCCGAAACAAATTCTTTTGTTACCTGCTCTTAACAATCAGCTAGTAAGTTTATGTCAGTTATAAAATTAAGTTAATATTCGTGGAATAATACAACCAGTTGTTAAGCTTTAAATTTAAACTCTAAGTTCTAAGTATTTGTTATTTTATTTTACTATACATACCTAGGGTCTTTGATACTGAAAGTTGAAGATCAGCAAAAATTCCTCCAATCTGAAAGGTTTTTCTTTAATTGAAAATTTTAAAATCCTTGTGCATCACATTGTATTACAGAAGTCTTAGAGAGGTTAATAAAAAAACAAACAAATACAACAACACAACACAAAATAAAATAAACTTAGAAATTCACAGATGACACGTAAGAGATAAATTTACAGAAGAAAGAGAAAGCCATTTTATCTGGGACAAATACGTGAAGAGGGGAAGGAAACATAATATTCACAGATTTCAGCCTACAAATGAGTTCTTTTCGTCCTTCTGTGAGCTTCGAACAATAGAACAACAAATGTTCGACATTTTGCACTCCCCCGAAACTGCAGAAGTCTGTACTAGATAACCCAAATCTCTTCAGATATGAATTGAAATTAACATGCCCAGTTAGAAATTTAGTAATTTCAAAATTGCCGAAAAAATTTTTATTATTCACTCTCTGAGGAATGGCAGCAAAAAATAATTTAGTCAAGGAGGCAGTGGTAGAATTCCTGTATAATTCATTCCACTTGAGTATTGTATCATCTCTACTTTTTTTCTTGAAAAATGACAGGCAGAATCATTGGAGTATTTACTTGAAGATTGCAGACCAGTCAGCCTTTTCATTTCCTCGATTGCCAGTGTGGACACGCACATGAGAAAAGATGACATCAACAGCTTTATTATTAATATCTTTAAGAATGGCATGAGAAGTGACAATTAATTTATTACATGAGAAGATATTCCCAAGAGAATACATGGATGAAAGAGATTCAGTGCGAATAAGAAATTTATTTTTTAGTTGTTAGATATCCACTTAATTGACACACTCATGCACAGTGTTTCGGCTTAGAAAACACTGCATTCATTGGGAATTCTAAAGAGTTTGTATTCCAGTTCAGTATCATGATGGAAAACGACATAAGCTAATCCAACTCGATTATTAATTTTAGTGCCACCTGTATAATACACAACAGGGAAATTATCGTCAACGGAATTGTCATCAATGATAGTTTGAATTGGCAAAAGATCAAAAGGATGAGGAAGATATTCAAACACCACCTTGGTATCGAACATAAATTTGCTGATGGTATCTTTAAACTGTTTGTCATTTAAAACATGAAGATTAATCGGAGGAAATCCCGAAATTGAGAAAAAGGCTTCATAGTTAATTGTTCTGTAGCCACGCGCAACTCTTAGTAAAATTCTTTGAATCCTGCGAAGTATACGGGAATTAATCTTCTTTTCTAAAGCTGTTCCCCACACTCTAGAAGGATAGCAAATAAAGGGAACTATACCCAGCTTATAAATCATAGCAATAACATTAGATTTTGAACCAAAAGTTTGAACCAAAAAGAGACACGATTAAGTCCTCTAAGTACATTTTCACACTTATTGGATAAATACATAATATGATTTTTCCAACAAAACTTATGATCAAGAATAATGCCTAAATATTTTATTTCAAATCTGAAAATCTGAAAGGTTATACTGTTGTTTAGATTAAGTCAAACAAGTTTAATTCCAATCCAAAAAATGGAATTTCAGTTGCTTATCCAGTCGTACATATAAAATTCATCACCTCTATATAACATTTATCAAAATGTTATTCGATTGTTGCATTTTTTAAAGCAAAAATACATGCATGGCATTTGAATTCTACGTAGAAAGTTGAAGAAGTATAATATTGCATAATATCTAAAGGAATTAATATTGCATATTAAAGGAGCTAATAGTACTAAATTTTAATATTGCATAACATTATTTATTCTCATGAAATATAAATAAATTTAATGTATAATAAATAAAATTTTTATATCAAAATGAATTATTACTGCATAATTTTGAGAAACAGAAATATTCATCCATAGGAAACAATTTTTTTCCTTGTACGAAGTACAAGAAGTATAGTAATCGCGAACAATTTCGGTTATCAGATTTATAGGAAGTATCCATTTTGACCCACTCCAAATTCATATTACCTTTTTTTCTCTTTTTTTGGAGGGGGGGAAGGAGCGTGACGTCTGTACGTATGGACAGAATAAAGAATTCTTTATGCCATAGCAAACTGCAATTGTTTCAAAACTGTTATTGTTTCAAAATAGATTCAAACTAGATTTTTTTCGTGAATTCAGTACGTATGTATCTCGCCTAACTCAAAAACGATTAGCCGCAGAACGTTGAAGTTTCGCAGGTAGGATTGGTAATAAAAACCAGTTGTGTACCTTTCTTTTTATTGCAAGAGGCAATGCCAAAATAATACGAGGGTTGTTATATATATTTCTGTCCTAATAATGAAAAAACAAATGTTTATGATCGAAAGTGGTTTTATTGTTTTTCAAAATATTTTCCACGAAGATAAATACACTTTTACATGCGTTTGAACCAATTTCGAAGCATTTCTTCTACTCCGATTGAGGTAACTCCCAAAACATCTGTTTTGAATGAATCAACCGCTTCTTCGGGAGTCGCAAATCACTGGTCACGTAATTTATTTTGTATGTGCGGGAATAAAAAAAGTCACTGGGTGCCAAATCAGGGTTGTACGGCGGATGACCCATCCGTTCGATGTTTTGACCCGTCAAAAATTCCTTTGTTTGAGCCGATGTGTGAGACCTCGCATTGTCATGATGAAGAATGATTCGCCCCATCTGCTTTTCTAGAATTTCTCCGATGACTTCTGGCAAACAAAGGGTCGTGTACCATTCGGAATGGATCGTCCTGCCTTGCTGTAACGCCACTATCGCCACATGGCCGGTAATGCCAAAGAAACAGGCAACCATTTGCTTGGATGTTCTTCTTCCGCGAACAACTTTTGTTGGATGTGGTTCGTTTTGGAAAACCCATACAGCCAAATGCAGTTTTGTTTCGGGTCCATATGCATGGTTCGTCACCTGTGTAGATGTTATACTCAGCCTTTGATGCACCTTGAAGGTAATTTTCCAACATTTCCTTGTAGCAATAGACACGAGACTTCTGAGCGTTTGTCAGATTATGCTGTATCCAACGCGAATAAATCTTTTTTACGGCCAAATGTTCATGTAATATCCTATTATTACTTGTTATACTAATGCCCAAAGATGCCTTTGTCCGATGTCCGAATGAAAGTGTCCGATTTGGCGACATACATTATCGCCAAGGCCTGATAAGATGCTTTCTGCCTGTATTTCCGTTTCTACTTAAGCTAACCTTATAAGTTAAATGTCGGTCGATTGAAAATTGAAAATCGATGCATGAAATAAAGGCATAGAAACACTCTTATTGACCAAAACTCAAAATTAAGTAAAATACATAATAAATAAGCTTACAATTACTACATAAAATACATTATTTAAATAAATTAAGTAAATAATAAACAAAAATACTAACACAGCAATATAAAAAAAATGTAAAGACTACAGCTTAAGAGATAAATGCAAAAATTTTCGCAATTTAAAACAGTACCCAAAGAAAGTATTTTAAATGGGAAATACAGAAGCTTCTCAGTTTCAATTCTAAATTTCGAGAATGAATCGAGTTTTGTGTTATATCAAGAAAATCTATAGAAATAGATATAATACATTTCTCAATTTTTTTTTATGATTTAAAAAGGATGAATGAATTCTGCTACACGCCACTACGAGAAAAATATATCAATGGTATACATAATAGAGTATAATTATTATCAGTATTAGAATAACTAGTAACACTTCCCACATTCTTGATCTGCAAAATTAAATCAGATGTAGCACAGTAAACCTTTGCCGAATGTGACGTTTATAGTATTAATACATTGCGCCCACGGCGAAATCGCGTTCCTCAAAGTTAGTTTCTTTGAAAAAATAAAACGTGTTGTGTATAGTTCAGATTAAATACGCTTGCATACTGTAAAGAAACATAAACACTTTTATAATTAAAAGGAAAAAATGAAACAGATGTTAATTCCAAAGCTTATTGCTTAAAAGCAAGTTATAATTTCGTTCTTTTTTTTTAACGATTGCTTGGAGCAATGATAGACCCTACGCCTAAGTTTCCGGAGAAGAAACGCAATGGTTCTTAGTGCCTTTCATAAACTGTTCTTTTTTTCTTCATTTGGATCAGTTTGCATCAGAAAACTAGACTTTTCCTGTGCCTTTTTAATAATTCGCGTAACGTTTTGTGAGTTAAAGGCGATTTATCGTCTTTTTCATTATCGCTGTTTTGATTGTAAACTAATGTTATAAGATCACCAAATTCTTCATTCATCATTTCTCGATCGGTATTAATTTCTCCTTCTACATCTGAAAATCTTTCGTAGCGACCAAGCGGTAAAGTCGCTAAACATTGTTAGTTCGGTCCGAGGTTGGAATCCCGCGGACAGGGGCGTTTTCGGGGTTGTACACATGCGTAGCGGCGTGTAGACCCAGTTTGCTTTTAGAAAGTCCTCCACGAAGGCATCCTTCCCCTTAGGCAAATTTGCCGTAATCCCATATACCAAAAATACCAAATCTTTGGCCACCAATTACTGTTGCCACATGCACAATTTCTGTGTCTATAGCAACGGGGCCGACGCTCTGCAGCGTCTTGTATGAATGAAATTCTAATGTTGAACAAATGGAAGCAAGATAACGCTTATGCGCAAAATCGCATTCTGCATATCCTCGTCGGCAGTGGCTTTCAGTGCTAAATCGCGGTTGGCTACACATATTACTGTTTATGAAGAAAAGAATACATCGAATTTAAAAAAAATCATTGCGCTGAAAATTTCCAACATGTTTTTCTTCCGATTTCGAAAATCTATCACTATTCAAGAATGTTTTGCTAAGTACCTTTGATTTATTTTCAATTCAAAAACATTTCTGAAATTTTCACTTCACGCTGTCCTTTACATTTTGCGGTAAAAATGAATTTTTGTGGATAATAATTCGGATTTAATAGAATCTACGTTTTAAACTTTGTGGCTGAGGAAGAGATATTGTCTCTTAAAATAGCACTGATATTTTTAATAAGAGACTTAGGGGTCGTATTATTTGACGCCGATTTAGGCAACACTTCGTATAATATTCGAAATTGCTGCATATTAAACAGTGCTGCATATTAGACAGCATCACACTCACAAGTCGAATAACACTGTGCCATTAAACGATACATATCCGGATGGGATAAATTTAAAAAAAAATTACCCTATCCGAATATTCATCAATGAAATTATTGCATTCTTTTTTGCCACAGTTATTTGAAAACAAATGCAAGTCAAATGGAGACAGGAAAAATCTCATAAAGACACTGGAGAATGAGCTAGTCACTAGCTAGAACACTAGTCATTCATTACATAATTGTTTCCACGCCATTGGTTTAAAGTGCTTGTTTTGTCGCTGCTAATTGTCACAGCCATCTTTAACGGATATTCATTGACAAGGCATGTATTAGCTGATTCTGAATCAGCAAAATTTCGAACACAATGAACAAAAGAATATTCTTAATGCTAGAGTGGAAATAAAAAATGAAATCTCCTTACTAAAACGTCTTGTACAGGCAAGGGAAAAAACTCTCTGATGAAGATTTCAAGAGATGAAAGGAAAACGTCAAATAGAAATAAAAAAAGTAGATTCATTGGTCTGTGTCTGCAGTTAGATAATTGCTTTTATGTTCTTTTGGAGGAAATTATAATGAAGCAAATGTCTTTTGATTAAAAAAATGTAGGAATTTAAATCTGTTGACGTGCCTTTTACAGTCGAGAATGTACACTTTCACATGCACAGGAATGCAATATTCTAGGATTAATTTGTTTAACAAATCAGTCAAACGATAATTAATTGTATTTATTACAAAGACATCTCAACTTGTTTTTCCTGAAATATCGTCTGCTTATGGATAGAATATTATATGTAGTTAATCGTTTGCTTTTATTCGGTGCTATCGTGAATTCAAAAGCATGACAAAGAATAGCAAAAAAATTCTGTAAAGCGGTGACATTACGGAGAAAAAACGGAGGTTAAAACGGAGATAAAAAATTAACACGATCCAATGTTTTTCTATCCGATGTCATGATAAACGTGAACATGTTGTTGACGAACGGAGATGTGATCGCAGTTCGCAGTCTCGAACCTATAAAAACATCTAAAACATTCGACACCTCTTTCTATAAATGACAACTGGTGAACTTATACATCAGCTATACGGTTGTACTATTAACTTTAAACTACCAGTTAACGCTTTATCAACCGTAGAAGACTTTTGGACGATTTTTTCGGCCTCTTCTTGATCAGAAGTATCACAACCAAGTTGAATCCAAAATAACGTGTTTATTAACACTTCGAACTAACTTTTACACAAACGGAAGATCAATAAGAACAGAACTTAGCTAGCTTCCGGTTGAATAACGCAGTTAAAAGTAAAGCGACCGTAGTAAACACTATAAACAAGTTTAACTTACACATCAGCTGTTCGTAACTAACCGCTCGTTAATCACTATACCTATCAGAGTGGTGATCAATCTAGCACTCAGAGGGACGTATAAATGTAAAGCACATATAAATGAGAAATCTGTGAAAGTGTAATAGTACTGTAGTAAAATTTTTCTAGTACAAGTAGTAATTTCACTGTAGTATAATGACATTGTTGCATGCTATGGGTTTCTAGACATCTCTTTAATAACGTAGTGAGAAAAAACTGACAAAATTTCTGAAAATGCGAAGAAAAAAGAATGCCGCAAAAAATTTCTTGCAGACTTCAGCAATAAACGTCCGGACACTGTAAAGTTTTATTGGAGTGGACGAAAGTGTTTTCTTAATCTGTTATCATAAATTCATACATCAGGTGCTTGAGCAAACTAAAAAAGATCTAAATGGCATTTTAAACACCTCACGATATTGATATAGATATAGAATATAGTACCAAATTTTGTTCATTATTGAATATTACAAAAAATACATTGATATTAAACATGGAACTGAGCAAGTTAGAAAATGACAGCAAGTTTAGTCATACGATTGCACTTTTGGTCCAAGTTATTGAATACTTCATTAACATTTATATCTAATAGTTGAAAGTGTCACTGGTATAGCTATTGTTACGAATTTTGTACATGTATCGATAATTTTTGGTGAATGTTTATGTAAAATTGTTATATTCTTCTCTATAATGTAACATGAAAATCTAGACAGAGGATGTTCTGCCGGAAAAATAAGAATCCAAGAACAAGTCTATTTAACATTGAGTAAACGGCTTTCTCTCTAATTTGGCGATATATCAACAGGCTGACAATAATTTTTGCGTCTAATTTTTTGTCGAGAGATTTCGCAAGAAATCACCAAAAGTTGCCAAACTTGGAGACCATTTGGCGACATTTTCGTCCAATCTCTATATCACCGTAATAATTATTGTTAATTGAATAATCGTAATTGACTTCAGATGCAACTTTAATAGTATCCTGTCTCATATACCTTCCAGTAATTTCGGGAAGTAATTCATATTTCTCGGCGGTCGGGTGAAAACTATATAAGGCCGTAGAGAGCGTCTGCTCTCTATTGTTGTGAGTTGTTAATTCAGAGCGACTTTGAAGTATTGAGATATTCATCAAAGCTTCGTCTTTTGGATGCGCTTTACATTTCGTGTGCTTAACATTGTTCATAGTAGTTTAAAGTGTAACTACTATTTGTACTATGCGACTGTGAACAATACCTATACGAATACTTCTGTGGGATGTTCCAGAACTCTGAAATGTTACTTTTGATAAAATAAAATTTTTCAATCTATCATCGGATCTGTGGGCATTCAATCTATTACGAACCCATACGCACTCAACAGTTTTAGTGTCAGAAGTGGGATTCAAACCCACGCTCACATTGGTGTATATTGTGAAACATCTCCTTTTCATATATTTTTAACATTCGATTTGGTGTCTGGAAATTCATTCGCTTGTCTTTTCCATAGTAAATGTTCAACATGTACTTGTTCAGTACTGATGAAGGCACCATTTTCAATAAGACCGTCCTCATAAAGTCTGACCATTTTTGTTTCAAAATTGTTGATGTTTTTCTAAGCCAGATACCAGGCAGGAGAAGGAAGATGGAATATCTTTATGAACTAAAAAAGTATTCTGAACATCCGAAATCATGGCATATAAAAATGGGAGAAAACCTAAATAAGATAGTACAATTCGGGATCATTAATATACAAGGTTTTTCAGCAAATCGCTTACAAAATTTCAGGAGAAATATAGTACACATAAATGATGGAAAATCAAATAGCAATGCATGCTTGGAAAAGTTTTCTTGTCGCGGTAGTGGCGACACAAACACAAGAACAGGGTGACAAAACAGACATGTGTTATTATGTTTAGTACAGCAAAAACCAACAAATAAGAATAAATACAAACAACGATCGTCATTAAAGAAGGTGTTCGAAATTACGACCCCGGACCGTGATGCAGGTGATGACCGTGATACCCCCGGACCTCACATCTCCGGTGAATGGAAGATGCAAGCACCTTCCTGTTTTGGTTCTTATTTCTTTGTTTTCGCTGCACTAAGCATAATAAACGTGTTTTCTCATCTTGTTCGTGTGATTCCTTGCTTGTGTTTTGTGCCTTCACTACCGCGCCAGGAAAGCGTTTCCAACCATGCACTGCTATGTATTTCTTCATCTTCTAGGTGTACTTTATCTCCTCAAAGTGCGTAATTGATTTGCTGAAACACCCTGTACAGGTACGATAATACGATTCGGGATCGTTAAATCGATCGTCTTGACTTTTATTAGTCCTCGGAATAATGATTGGCATTTCATGTTACTCATGCATTGCTCTTCCTGTAGAAAAAGTGTTCTCAAAATGATCATCTGCATTTTTTTACTGATGTCCAAAAATTGATCTTGAAGTATCTGGGTTTGTTTCACCGCAACATCCCAATCAAAACCTTCTTTTTGAAGGTATCTACTTAATAAAATACTGTTTCTGAATGTGGATTCGTTTACAGAAAGGAAATTTATAAATTTCACATTGCAGATGAAGCAGATTAATTCACTGGCACTAATCGGCGCGTCACTGTCAGTTCAATGACTAATTTCATCCATATCTTCCCATAGAGCATCCAGAAGTTCAATGAAAATCATTATAGAGTCATGTCTCTTCACTCATCTTATTAGGAATAGTTTTTTAAGTGCAGTTTGTTTTAAATTGTGGTAAAATCCATGGATCTTCTTTGATAAAACTTCTTGTCTCATTGCGAATACGTATCAAGGGAAGGAATATGTTTTTTCAATTATCCCCAAGCAATTTTTGATTGTTTTGCACGAATCCGAGATTTCAGAATTTAAGCATTGTACATTAAATGGCTTTAGGGTGATGTTTAGCAGCATGCACTTGCATCTCTTTAAGCGTTCCAGTTCTGATACGAGCGCCATCATAACTTTGTGCTCTAAGATATTCGACCTCCAGACCCAAAGCTTTCAAAGTTTTCAAATTGCCTGTGAAATATTTTGTGCAGCTGTAGAAGTAAGAGAAATGAAACACAAAAATGTTCGAAAATCTTCATCTTTTCCTGGTCGAAATACCCAAGACAGAAAGACATTTGTTCGATAATTGCAACATCAGTTGCTTAATCAATCAAGACTGAGAAATATTCAGATTTTTTTATTTGTTCTATAATTTTTGTTTGTATCACAAAACTGCAGGTTTCAAGTATTTCGTTTTGGATCACGAAACTTGTTATATATTCCATTTTTTCTTTGTAGTTCATACATGATCTTTCAGGCATTTATCTCCAGACCAAACGGAAATATCTCCAGAAATTCCCTTCCTGACCCAGAAATTTCCTTCATTTTTAGAGGGTAAGTTATCTAAATCAATTCATGCATGATTCTTATGCTCACGTAATGCCAAATTTTATTTTCTACCCAATATTATGGTTTCTATTATAAACTTCAGTGGTTCTGGATTCTCATTAGCCTCTTTGATTTCATTTTGATCCAGTAAAACATTCACAAACTTTCGCTTGTGTTAGTGCATTTACCTTAAGCTGGTGTAATACAAAAAAGAATTTTTGTTATACTCCAAGGCATTTGCGTCTACTGCTTTAGACTAGGGTAGCCAGAGATATTTTCTGAACCATGCATATTGAAATTTTTTGGAAACTCTTTCTCTTGAAACGCTACTTATCGGTGGGGAACTTGCAATTTTCAAACGGCCTCCATGTAAGTTTCAGTAACTGCAAATAATCTGAGCTTGTTGCAAGGTTTTTCTTGCTTGCCATGAAAAAATTCAGTAAAGAAGCTGGCTTCACTTTTCTCCTTTCTTTCTCTTTCTTATTTTGGAATAATAATATGCTAATATAATTACTTTTGTAGGAATTTATATTATCACAAAATAAAAAATGTAATGACCGAAGGCACTAAGGAACTATAATAATTTAAGTAAATGTTATTTTCAGTAACATTCTACATGGGAAATTTAGAAATTTGGCAAAATATTAATCGCTAGGGCCAAAGTACTTATCGAGTATAAAACTCCATGGATAGTAAATCAAAAAACTTTACACCGTATGTTTACCCATATGCCAACATGAATCACAAAGTACACTACAGTACTTTCGATAATTTAATAAAAACACAATGAAATAACTAGTCAAAAGAGGTTCTCAAGTTGGCTACTATTAAGGCCAAAAGTGGTAGTCACTTTATTTTATAGAGGTACCTAATAGGTAAGCCACCTTTGCCTCCTACAAAGGAACGAGCAATTAGAGCCATGCCTTCTCGGAATTCGAACCCTCGCTCTTTGGTATATTGCAGTCAGCTTCCCTAACCACTATACCGTCTGGGCGGCTGTTTAGAACTGCTTCATGAAAGGAAAGGAAAATACTAGCGAAAATCGCTCTCCCTTCCCCGAAGAAGAGCGTATGTGTAATTGCGTTCGAAACTGATAAAGTTTCATTCAAAATCATCACTAAATTATAAATATATGCCATAATATAAAATAGAGAACATAAAATATAAATAAAAATAACTATAAATATATATATATATATGTTAATTATAAATGGATGTAAAGAATTTATAGTTCTTCAAAGGTGCGAATGAAATATAAATGAAGGCACATAGTTGAAATTTTCATCGTTCAAGGGTCCAAATTTATACTATTTTTTGTAGAACTTAAAAGTTTTTGTGAAGAATTACATGACCTTTTATGTAACACAAACGATTTTCAAACCTGTAACTCCTACATAGACAATGACTTCTCCTAAAAAAGTACCATTTGAAGACAACGGCTTAATTACCCAATATAAAAAGAAGATACTTAAAGCACAATCATGTTCACATGTCGTTCAAAAAAACCAACAACTTTCATTCAATGGGAATATTGCGAAGAGTAACAAAAGAAAAGTTTCGGAACTGGCATTTGGCAACACCACAGTGTCATCCTTCTGAATAGCAGGCGTAACCTTCTTCAGAAATGTCGCCCATCGGAAAAGACAATTCGAAAGATTCGCAGTTCTGATAATCAGCAAAAGTAAATAGGCCAAGGATATGTCATCGCAGCGTTTCAATGTTAACGTTATGTCAAGGGTGAAGATTTACTGAAGTGGTGGGCATAAGTAACCAATTACTATACAAGTAATTTGACGAGGAAAGAACTTCGAACAGCGGACGGAGCCATTCAAATGTTTCTGGATTGTTTAGAACCGCAAATATTTCATACAAAGTTTATGTCTTAGAGATATACTGAGTTGCATTCATTTATTCAATGCTGTTGTTTTAATTCATTTTTTGTTATTATTGATTTATTTATGGTTTAATACTGCATTTCGCAACTTCTAGGTTTGTAGGAATCTGGTAAGCTGGAACTTTAGCTGTTACATCTGAAGAAATATCCAAAACCGTCGGCGCTGTTAAATATTTTCGAACATAGAGTGTACTTCAGAATGTTCAAAATTAACGGAAGCTATTTTTAAACTTAAACATTAACGCAACTTGTTATCGAATAGCCTTTTTATTAACCACTTTATAGCAGTTTTTCCGCCGTGTTAGGAAGTTCGATGACATAGGGATTTTTTTTGGCATCATATTATGTTGTGCTGCTTCTTTGTTAGTCAGCTAAGCCCTCTATAGAATCACCAGTGTTGAAACTGTTGCTATTCGACCAGTGCATTGGTTATTAGTGTAACAAAACCAGATATTTTAAAGCAATGCACAATTTAACGCTTACTAATTTTTCTATTTAAATTTTATTTTTTTTAAATCCTCTATCCGAGTGAAACAACACATCAAACTAATAAAGTGCATAACTAGATGGCCCACCAGCAGCCGAGTGGTAAAGTCGCTGAACACTGATAGTTCACTCTGGGGTCCGAATCTCGGCGAACGGAGCGGCTGAACGGACGCTTTCGTGGCTCTCTCCACGTCTGACGTGTATACGAGTCAGTTTTTGTTAGAAAGTTCTCCACGAAGACGTCCCTCCATTTAGGCATATAACCCTTGAGTCATTGCCTCATAAACAAATAAACTAAGCCGAACGACATATTTTTATTATAAATTAGTTTAACCACTGAAAAAGTTCTTCTAATTCGTAAAAAAAATTAAATTAAAAAAAAATCTGAAAGCTTTCAGATTTTATATTACGTCCAAAAGTCGTTTTTTTAACGTTTTGTCTGTGTTACTTTTATTTATTAAATATAAAGTTATTCTTCGCACTTAAGCCATAAAATTAAATTCAACAGCAATATCACAAAATAAATTAAAAAGAGCATATTTTTAGAATTTCCGATACACAGTCTCGCGCGTCAGATTTAAAATTTTTCCCCGTACAGTGTTGCCATAATCGTGGAATTTGTTAATAAAAAATTCGTTAAAGTTTTACAAAATATGAAATAGATAATAAAACAAATTCCAAATTTGGGCTTCCAGATGTCCATATTGGAGTAGAGGACTACGTTATTAAAAATTTGATAGCTCTTGATACCGTTGTTTTTTCACAGTACGAGAAACATACATACATTCATGCCATATTCTTCATTATTTAATTTCTTTAAATAAAGCTAGGCTCTAATATTTGGTGGCCACAATTTGAAAAGCCGTTTATAGTGAACGAACACAAAATGCCAAAACGAAATGAATAGCCCTTCTGGGAAAATTACTCCTTTGGGCTAAAAATAATAAATAAAAAATAACAAAAACTTTTTTTTGTGTGTGTGCGTGTGTGCGTGTGTGTATGCCAAAACGAAATGAATAGCCCTTCTGGTAAAATTACTCCTTTGGGCTAAAAATAATAAATAAAAAATAAAAAAAATAACAAAAAGCTTCTGTTTTTTTTGTGTGTGTGTGTTTGGGAGGTTGACATTTGTGTAAGCACTAAAAGACTTTTCTAACGCAGTGTGTTATACACTTGGCTGCAAAAACGCTGCAGGATATTTAAAATGCTAAAATGCATTAAAAAGATTTTTTTTTCTTGCAAGAGCTGTGATAGAGAAAAGGTGAAACAGAAAGAGATTCGAGAGCAGTTTTTATTTGAAAACACTAAAGAAAGAGTCATTGAGCGCCTTTTAATGAGCGTTTTTTTAAGGTTAAAAGTATATAATGCAAAATATAAATTCTTTACACGATGCAGTTTTCAATAAAGTGTAGCAGACAAAAAAAAATGAAGAAAATCAACTACAGTATAATTTATTTTCAGTCCACGTAAGCTTAAAGGATAAAGCTTGCTTCTCATTTCAGTTTGTCCTGTAATACTTAATTATTATTCTTTCGTCATAGAAACGCTTCGAAAAGAAAGGACGAACACATTTTGAACTTTAATAAAATTTTAACTTTATGGAATTTCCCAGTCCCAACGCGACAGTGGGTTAGCTACCATGAAAAAGTAAGCTTAAAATTTTAAGAAGAATATTTAATGATATTTTAATATTTGAAATAGACTGCAGTCAATTTTTATCTCTTTTAAAATTGCATTTTAATTTTTCGAAGTTAGGAATCGGGCAGCGCAGTTTCCCAGATTTCAGAAATAATTACATCCTGATGTGTTTAGAGATACTCAAATCAAGCATTTCTTGGATCGTTTTCGTTATAAGACAACGTGCGTCAAAGTATTTGTTGAAGAAAGATATACAGGATGTTCGCAAATCGTTTCAACAAAAGGAAAGGAGTGACAATGCATATCAGGAAGAACAATATTTACAATGAAATCTAAGGTCGCATTCACTTAGACTGCCAGAAGAGCGAACTGTTAAAAGTTGAAATTAAATTTTCAATAATGAGGGGAAAAACTGTCTTGACGATGTCAACTATGGCCTTTCCGAAGTTATTTCGGATGCTGTTATCACGGTATAAGTCTGAGCCATTGAGGATGCGATGTTTTTAAAGAGTAACGTTTTGTCCCGGTGGGTTTCTAATGAAACTTAATAAGTCAATCAGCTGCAACAACCAATACTGCTTCTTTTCACTGGAAATATGTTTACGGTAAATGTTTAAAAGTAATAATCTGTAAATGTATTACTTCTCCTACCACAGAAATGACTTCAAAAGTAACTTTAGCGCTTGTTCTGTTTCGATGTGACTCTTTTCTGGGACTTTATGTGGAACATGGCCTCAGGTTGCGTTGTAAATACTGTCAGTACTGTCATTTCTTTTAATTTGTGGAAACACTTTGAGAACACCTACTTCATACTTATGCCCACGTTATATATATACATACCCACTTCATACTTCCAAGGAGAAAACACACTTTCATTATCAGCTTATTTTGACTGCAGTAAAATTTTTCAATCATAAAAGACATAAGAAATATATCTCCTTAGCTAGTTATTTTAATAAGTAAAAAAATTAAAATAGTGACTAAAGTCATACTTTAAAAATTTTTATTGACAATACTTACTTTAAAAACTAGCTTTCTGCAGACAACTGTTTGGCGAGTCTCGTCTTATAATGAAAATGATTCATAGTTTGCTTAAAAATATTCAGAGGTATCTAAGTTTCCAATATATCGATCCGAAATTATTTTTCGCAATATTTCTTTCCCTTGAGGTTACGGTTAAGAAAATTTTTTCTAATAGAGAATTAGTTTAAAAGAAATAAATTAATTTTTATAAATTGAAAAGTGGTTTTTTTATGAGGAAGCATTTAGTATTTATTGCTTTACAGAGGATGTCATAAAGTTTATGAGTTCCTCCTTTTATTTTTATTGCGATGTCAGCATCATGTTAGCTGTCTTGACATCAATCGAGCAATACGGCAATTAATCAGGTAGTGAAAAATTTTATGTGTTTGAAAATGCAAAAATAAATTTTATTACTGTTCTACAGCATAGTTGTAGTGCAAGAACAAGAGAAAATTTGCTTCGACATTAGACTGGCTATTCAACAGACCGGGCTATGGTTCTGGCAGGTTGGACATCGAGAAGTCTGGATTCTTAATTGCTTGACTATTTCTTGAAAGGATGCATCATGGACAAGCTTTTGTCTCTTGGCTTTCTACAGGTTTAGACCATCTTAACGCATCACAACAATTGCTAGGGGAGCTGACATCGACCTTCTGAGACATATTTGGGAAGAATTTGACGATCGCATTGATATATCTGCCGAGTTAAGGGGACGGTGGACTTTAAAAATTAGTTTTTTAAGTTTTTGTGTTTACAACAAGAAATTTTATTATAACATCAGTTTATAAAATATATGTTAAAAATTTCAAATTATTTTAAATTAAAATTTTTTAAAACAAATAATTAATTATTTTGATTAAAGATTTAAAATGCTCCTTGCGTTCTAATTTTCAACATTTCCCCTAATTTTTCCTTTAAGTTAGTTATAAAGACTTGACAAAAGTTTTTGTGTATCCGTTATTGAATAGGATGGATCAACAAGTTTTAAAAAGGATTTTTGTGAATTTATGCGTAGTTTTCGAAAAAAATGCCACTTTTCGTTAAACATTATCGCAAGTTTAAACTTCGTAATAACCTCATATCCAAAAATGCATACACAGATCAACTGTAACATATAACAAGACAGTTTCTTCCAAAACATCATTCATTTTTAACTAAAAATGTGACGCATGGAGTATTTTGAAAACATACGAACTGCGAAAAAATTCGTTTTGAGAAAACCGGATTTAAAGTTTTTCTTCAAACTTACCTTTAATATATGGTCATGAGAAACAGAAAATTAACTTTAAATATGAATTTGTAAAAACTAGATAACATTTCCATATCATTTAACTATTTTTAACCTCATAATATTAAATATGACAAAAATAAACATATCGCAAATTGGTATGTGACTCGAAGTTATAGGTAGAAACAATTTACGTATTATATCCAATGAAACTTTTAAGATTCACCCGCATCATATGGTTTACCTTTATTTTTTTACATTTACATTTTCTTTTAATGCTTTACAATATTTTTTACTAATACTGTTTTTTCCCAAACAGCTAAACTTATCTTTTTGCTTTCGTTCAAGCGACGTTGATCACGATTTTTTGCAACGAGTAGGGAAAACGAGTTTGTTTCCTCCTGTTCTAAGTGTATAGCATTTACATAACCAAAGTTAAATTCATAGGTGTCAGTACTGTATTTCTAGCCATTCTTTTAGATTGTAGAGACATTAGGATATTTTTTAAGCAAGAGAGATTGAAAAATGAGCTGCGCCTTCGCCGGGAATCGAACCACGGACCTCTCGGTTACGCGTCGAGCATGCAGACCACTACATCACGAAGGCATGCGAAGAAGGCGGGAGAAATACCTTACAAGATAAAAACACTTTTTTGGGCAAATATATAAATTGTAATATCAGCAAATAACTGTTGAAATACCTTTTTTTTTTACATTTTCTCCAAAATGTAAAAGGCAAAGTTTACGTTGTTTACACATTTTAAATGCTGGTAACTTCTTTAAAAATTACAATATTTGAACTCGTTTTTTTTTCATAGGATGTAGTTACGTATGTGGAATATTACCAGAATAAAAAAAATTCATATTTTGGTTGATTTTTAGCTATTTTAATGTCCACGATCCCCTTAAAAATGGGTCACACATAGTAACTTAGCCATGTAAACTTCACGTCATATTTTCCTAGTGTGTAAGATTTCGCGTCGCGCTACTAAAACTTATATTCTATAAGACTTCATAAGTATCTATTTCTTTTAGGCTAACACTGTTTAATTATCAGCATTACTATGAAAAACCAGATCATTTACATAGCTTAAGTACCATTCAAACGCAAAATAACTAGTTAGTCCATAAAACGTGACAGTTTTTATACTCGGAATATCTCTCACAGACTCGTTTGGCTATGTATTTTAAAAACCCGCTCTCCGCTCTAGCAATCAGCCCCATGACACCTTGCAAGACCTCGATAATTATTTTCGCAAGCTTGAATAAATGGAGCAAATAAAATGACAACCTTCTTTTACGAGGTCTGCAATTAATGAATGTTATTACAGCATGCATTCATGTGCACATCCCCTTTCATAGAAAGCTCGTAGGCCACTTAATTGGCGAATGTATAGTATCGATTTTTGCTTGTTATCATATTTCCTGTATCTGTTCGTATTCGTATATTTTGTTATTATCCATTCGCAGTGCACTGTTTACTTCAACATTGTTCTTATTTACTGTATGATGAAGTGCATTATTCTAAAAGCATATAATGAAAAAAAATCCTGACGAATTTTGTATAAGTTAGATAAAAATTTAACTTTAATTTTAAATCCTTTAGGTTCATTTTTAATTAGGAAATTTTCCTTTTAATTTACATGTTATTTCATCACATACTGTGTCCAGTTTTAGTTGAAATTTAACTTGTAGTCATTAACCGGTGGCTTCTTTGGGAAAATGCTTAAGCTGGCGGAAGTATTCTAACATAATACACTGCAGTTTGGTTTATTACTGAAGAGGATTACTATATAAAAATTCTTATCAGCAGCTTAGAAAAACATCAGACTTCTACAGATAACATCATTGTTAGCCAAGAACAGAATTCGCTAATTACAGCATCTAATGATAAAATTAAAATCCCTGTATTCGGTTGCAAAAATTTCAAACTGAAATCTTTTGTCATTTTCTTTTATCCCGTAAACATACAATATCGTACATCTTCTTTCATCGACAGATAAAGAGGAGAAAACATATGCCAGAAAATGTGAAGTAACGTGCGCGCATCCCGCATTAAAGGCCCATGATTACGGCCTTACCTGCATGCTCGGATTATGAGACATTACCATGCATGCATTTCCACCAATGCTAACCATAAATGAGTCTTCATCAATAAACTTCCTCATATCTTCATGTATCAATACAATTTTTATGCCAGGATCAAAGTTATGCGGGGTCTAAAATAAAGGGAATGCTTTAACAAACTGCACGATTTTTTATTATAAAAAAATATGTCAATGTACCGGTCTGCATCTCCCACCAGAGTCATATAACTATGCATCAAAATTATTATTATACGTATATGATTCATTTGCCTCACCCAGTGACCTAAATAAGTTATTAAAAATGTAGCACTGTTGTTATTATCATTATTATCGGTCAGGAGGATATTCTACTAATGACATGAACGTCATTTACATAAGGGCGCGTCTCCATATTTTGTCTTTCCGAATGATATTATGGTTACTGGAAGCTGCCGGTCACGCTGATGGGATCGGGATTGATATTCACAAAATGAGCGAATATTGATAATTTAATGCATAGCGTTTTCATACAAAGAGTTCAAAATAACCATTTATGGGTCATCTAATTTGGGTCTGGAGATTCAGCTGACCGATATATTTTTCTTCTAAGATGGAAAAAAAATCTATGTACTATCGCGCAATTAAAGCTTGATTTCGTACGCATGTTCAGTTTACCCTTGTGTAGGAATGCTTTTTATGGCACAGTTATTCCATCCATATTAATTAGTTCAATTGAAGCAAAAAGTAAAAAAAAAAGCAGCTTTTAGTTAACATTCAATTCAGTGGTAATACTCCCCTTTACCCCCTTATCCTAGAACTAGGTACGGTAAATTTACCTTTAGTGCTCTACCAAACTTCATCGTTCGAAAAAAATAAACTGGAGTGCCAAATTTGGAAGATAACAGAGCGAGACTTGGTTGGTTGACATATTTATGTATTACTTTAAAGCCGCCCAGCCGATATAATGGCTAGTGACGCTTACTACAGTACCATGGACCCAGGTTTGAATCCCGGAGGAGGAATGGGATTTTGTAAGCGTATAGTGTCTGTGCGGCAAAGGGGCTCTCGAAATACAGCCGTAAATCCTCTCAAGAGGCTGATGGTAAGGGAAGAGGGATGAGATTCACTCCGACTTGTGCTACTTCAGAGGTACTGGCGTACCTTCCACCAATACCTGTATTATTTTAAAAAAAAAACATAACCTCAGTAGCATGCTAATGTATAAGTTGGAAAGATACTATCCAGTAAATGAAAAGAACTTTTTTGCTCATTCTTACAGCTTTTTTTTAAAAGGTTCAGACATTCAACATATTTTTCTTACTAAAAGCACATATTAATTTGTACTAAAGTGTCGTATTTCTTTTCCAACTGCATAAGTTCTTTTATACAATTCGTTCACCTTTCTGACAGTCAAAATTAAGAGTGGACAACATGGCCCACTACTGGTATATTAGTGGCCCATTATTAAGACAATAATAATGGATATTGGAGATATTTATTACTGTTTTGTGCAAAGATTAAACTAAAAAACATCTTTATGTGAAAAAGAAATATATCAAATATTAGGGTTCTAGCTCCAAAGAAAATCTTTTTGTGTAGTATAGCGAAACTGGCAAAAGAATTTGAAGTTACTCTTTCAAAAGCAGATTATTTTCTTGAAGAAAATTATCTAAGCACTTTTTTCAAAGGTCATTTTGATATAATATGCAGAAAGAGCATATTTTAACTGTAATCAGACAAGAAGTACCACTGAAAGAAAAAAAAAATTTTGAATTTATAGAGTCCTTATTGTGTAGCATTCATTAAAAGTCCCTCAGATCCTATTAGACGGATAAGTGAATTATAGCTCCATCTGAAATATTTATTATAACAAAGTCTTAATAACCATCTTATTAAATCTTGAATACAAAGCAGAACTTGTGCGTGCAAATAAACTCGGCCACTTGTGAGTATTCAAAATAACCGCGGTGTTAACTTGCGGTTAACACAGCGGTTATTTTGAATAATATAAATAATAATAAAAAAATAAAAAAATAATAATAAAAAATACAACTCATAATAAATAATAATAAATTAAAATAATAATAAAATTCAGTTGGAATTTTAAATTAAAGGTACAGCAATCAGATACTGCACCAAATTAGTATACATAAGTTAGCTCAAAACTTAAACAGCGCGTATTAACTTTGGCTACTAAAATGGTTGATGCCGGGATATTCACTGCCAAAGCTGGGCGATAGAATATAAACTTCAAGCGAAGCTGCTAAGAGCTGTATATCTAAAACATTCAAAACTTAATGCAGCTTCATTCTGATCTGCATCCTGGTGAGGGATACGGTAAGAAGAAGTTATAGAAAGGTTAAAATTTTAATAATTGGTTAATTAACGTAAAATATCTTATAAAGTTGGCCCCTTTTCAACTAGCTGTTGAAAAGCCATTAATGAATGCTCCCAAATAAGAATTTATATTTCTTTAAATATGAGTTTGCTACAGAATCATGAACTGCTGGCCGGTATATTTTCCAGGTTTATGCAATGTTTGATGATTTAGTGCTCTGTATGTTAAGATCATCAGATTCTTCATTTTCTTATGTATCAATGCACTTTATTGTCATTTTTTAGATGCACTGTGTTATTCATTTCCAGCACAGCTTTTCGAAACAGCTCGTTTACCACCTGTGGGTTTCTGTACTGTATCCTAAACACAACAAAACCTAAACCACTTATTAATATTTGCAACGATCTTCTTGGGCGTAACAACTTACCAACGTGGCTCATTTATACTTTTCTATATATAACGTTAGGGCTGATTAATGAACTGTGATACTTTACAAAAAGACAGAAAACAAATGCACTTTACTTATGCCAAGATCTTTTTCTTATGCGCTAATTAAATGTACGGCGTTTATTTCGCGTACCGTTGCTACAACCAACGCTAGACAATTCCGTGTGTTTAATGGATGTCAGATATAACCGGCGCTAGTCAGTGTGAAGTAGTTAACGATACACTCATTTGCAAGATACACAATCTGGGGTTTTCAGATTATATTACACACATATTTAGAAATCCTACCTAACAGGTAGACACTTTCTCGTTCGCCTCTTAAAAACACACTCTGAGTCATCTCAGCTGGCATCCCACATGGACCCTTTTTACGGCCCACACTTTTTAACATTTATATGAACGATACTTCTAGCACACCCAACACTACGCTAGCAATGTACGCTGATGATACAGCGATCCTTGCACGAAGCGAGTTTGTTAGTCCAGCAATCCAACGATTACAGTCTCCCATCTAGGCATTAGAGACCAGGCTGACCAAGTGAAAAATTTAAGTAAACTTTGCTAAGACTATTGCCATACTTTTCACAAAAAAAAAAAGGAAGTCACCAGAAACCTGCAATTTTACAGAATTACTCTGCCCTGGGGTAGGCAAGTCTCTTATCTTCAAGTAATCCTCACTAATACGCTTTCGTGGACCCTCCCTTACATCTATTACCTAAAAGTTTCGTTCACTTAAAACTCAACTCTTCATCCTAACTGCACGTAATCTATTGATAATAAATTACTCATTTATAAATCCATTTTACGCTCCATTCTGTGTTATGCATGTCCGGTCTGGGCCTATTCGTGTAAGATCAGTAGAAGAAAACTGCACTAAACTATATTTTGCGCCCCAAATGACGAATGGTCCGTGGTACGTGTGTAACAGCAAGATCCACGAAGAATTAAAAATTTGTCAAATCAAAACATATTTCTATCGTCTTGCAAAAAAGTTTCAGGTCAAGTAGCGTAGTCTGTTAAATCAGCAATCAATATTTATAAATATGATTTTAACTGTGTTAAAAATAGTAAAACACCTATGTCTATTCTAAACAAGAGAATCATCTGTGAACATTATTAAACAGTATCTTTTATTTTGGTTATGTATTCTGTGTATCTTAGTTCTGTATTTCTGGCTATGTATTTTGTGTATTTTTGTTTTGTATTAGTATTTTATTGTTCTACCAATACCGGCTCTTGGTAACTTACAGTTATTGTCACCAGCTTTCTTATTTAATCCGCTGATTATCACATCTTCTATAATAACTTAGTTAAGTTTGTAGAAACATTAGGAGTTTTTACATTTAGACATTAGGAAACAGAAGAATGAAAAATGAGCAACGCCTTCGCCGGGAATTGAGCACCCGGACTTCTCGGTTAGGCGTCGAGCTAGCTGACCACTACACCAAGAAAGCATGCTAAGAAGGCGGAAGAAATACCTTATATACTCCCCCTTTTAAAGGGCGACTGGGGTTCAGGGGACCCAATCGCCAAATCCCAATGGTGAAGAATCATCAGCCATCACCTTTTTAATTCGGGTGCCAATGTATTTTTCGTTTGCCAGTGAGACATTAGGTATTTTTGAAGCAGGAGCATTGAAAAATGAGCAACGCCCTCGCCGGGAATCGAACCACCGACCTCTCGGTTATGCGTCGAGCGTGCTGACCACTGCACCACGAAGGCATGCCAAGAAAGCGGGAGAAATACCTTAAAAGTTATTATAAAAAATTATAACTTACCTCTAAGTTACATTATTAGAATTAGTAGTTATTTAGTAACTTTTAAAAACAGTTCTAGAAGGGGTAGCGTATTGTATCCACAAGCACCCTGAAGTCTAATGCCATTACGCCGAGGTGAAAGTTAGTAGACGCTGTATTCGGCCAGCGCTAATCAATATGAAGCAGTTTGTGGATGTCGGATATAATCGGCACTAGCGAGTGTCAAGCATTTAAAGATTTTAGCTTTTAATTTTATTTTTTATTTTTTAATTTGAGTATTTTATTCGCGAGCTGATGTGACAGGTATGATAAATTAGACTATGCCTATGAGCATCTGAGTAGATAAGACCGCTAAACGCTATAAAGTCGACCCAGATTTAAATTCCTTGCGAACGGGCTGGTTGCCCTCCTGGGCCGTAGTTTCTTCCATGTGTAATGTGAATACTGGTCGACTTTCTTTAGAAAGTCTTCCATGAAGGAATTTTAACCTTTAGCGGGCGTTCTGAGTGTGCTTTGCCATAGTCTAATAAATGCAATCATATTAGACATTGATAAAAATTATATTTATGCTATAATATTCGAGAGAATTGATTGAATAACCTTAAATTGGGGCCTGTTAGTACGTTTATCCTATATTCAGATTGCTATGTTTATTACATTTATTTTTGAATTCCGATTTACCTGCAGCAGATAACTTCAGAGGCCTAGTGGATAAGATAACACTGGTAATTTGACTCAACTGGAATGCTAGCAAAGTGAGGAGAACACCCATTGTTTAACCATTGGCAATGTCAGCGAATAAGTTAGGTGCATTGCACGGTATCCCTTAGTTTGCATAACAAATTATTAGTCCAAAGGGGCTTTGTTCCTGAAGGACTATTGTTTTCGTTTTGCGTCAGAAGCATTAAATGTCGGTTCACTTTTCAAACTGTTGTCACCAAATATTGCAGCCCTGCATTACATTTAAAGAAATTAAATAATGAAGAATGTGCATAAATGTATGTATGTTTTTCGCATTGTGATAAAACGATGGTATCTGGAGCCATCGAATTTTGAATGACGTAATCCTGCTGGGAATATGGGCATCTGGAGGCCCAAATGTGAAATTTGGAATTTGTTTTATTATCGATTTCATATTTTGTAAAACTTTGACGAATTTTTGATTAACAAACTCGAGGATTTCAAAACGAGCAATGGCAACGTTGTACAGAAAAAACATTTTTATCTCCAGAGCGTTAGACTGTGTATAGGAAATTCTAGATATGCTCAGTTTAAAATTATTTTGCGATATTGTTTTTCAACTGAATTTTATGGTTTAAGGGCGAAGAACATGATATTTAATAAATAAAGGTAACACACAAAATGTTAAAAAAAGCCCATTTGGATGTAATTTAAAAGCTGAAACCTTTCAGTTTTTTTTTTTTTTTTTTAAGTTCAGCCTTTTCCTGAACCTCTCACTTTTCCCTTGTATTTCCACGCCAGGATGCAAATTCAAAGTTAGTGAAGTGAGTATAAAGTCAGACGAATCGAATAGTTTATTCAGAGCGTGATTTCGCCAGCCAGCCAGTCCATGTTACTATTTTGTCCTTGCTGTTACGCTGAGTTACTGATACGCCTTTTTTGGCCATTTAATAAATATATCGCCGGGTAGGTTACTGAGTTAGCCTAGATAGCCTTAAATTCAATTTTCAGTCCAGCACTATGCTTTATCTTTGAATTTATTATGAAATTATTCTTCAGCTCCATCGTAAGTTATCTGTGTTACTGTAAGCAGGAAGTATGTACATTTGTGTTAAGAGTTTAACGAATGATAAAGAGTTTATTTTCCCTTTCTTCTGTGCTAGTGTTATTCACATCTGTGTGAGATGTCTCCAGGTTTCCTTCTAAGATCCAGTTACTTTATGATAGCGAAGGGAGTAAGATTTACAGCATAAGGATTTTCGTGGTTTTCTCTATGTATCGAGTATATAAGAGTAAATTTCTCTTAGAAAGTTCTTTTACAAAGGCAACCACCCAGTCGGTAAAGTAGTTAACGTAATGTAAACACCACCAGAGGTCGAAACATAACGTAACGTAACGTAACGTAAACGCCACCAAAGGTAACCCCTGACCTTAACAGTTTCAGGAAAGGTCCAACAGTATAATGTCACCCTCAAAAACGCTATCCTCTGTAACGCTTCGGGCAGGACCAGCTGTCCAGACGGCATTTATTGAAATTCAAAGAAAAAAAATGCATTGACAAACAAGGCCCATTTAAAATACATGGTTGCATATAGAGTTAAGCTACAGAATATCGTGTCGACAGGCCCCCGATTCGAATCCCGGAGAAGGCATGGATGTTTGTAAGCGTATAGTGTCTGCGCTGCAAGGGGGGACTCAAAATACATTGCCAGGCGAAAGTCCTCTCGAAAGGCCAGTGATTGGGACAAAGGTGGGTGACTTTAGAAACAACCCTCGGGGTATTTCCTTCAAAAGCGGAGTGGAACTGCAGCGGGATTTTACCTGTAAGACCAATAATGAATTTCTGGTCTCTGGCCCACTCCTGCCTGTACTTATACTCACGAAATTCTTTATATTTTAAGTAGTTTTATCAAAAGCGTTTACATTTTAGGTTACATTTAAGTTTTATATATTTGTCATATAGATATTTTGCATTTTATTAAAGCTTTTTATACTTTTCATATATATGTATTAAATCTCTTTATATTTGAAATATTTTTATCATCTGGTGAACTAAATATCTGGTCTTAACAAACTTTGGTTACGCCAAATACGAAACTTCAAAATATATTTCGAAGTTTCTTAGTAGGTTAATTTAGGCCGTTCATTGCAAACTGTCAGTAGTCTGTAATTAAGGATTTTCACAGCTACGACACTGCTGCCAAAATGATTGTGATAAAGTTTCCTTTACGAATTAATTAAGTTGTAATATTTGTATCTCCCAAGCATCAGTGGCTTAGAGAAAGAGGTTACAAACTAAAAAGAAACACAATGATGCATTTATTAAGAATAAAATGAGCGCTGTGATTAAAATGAAAGGTCATTTACATTGACAGATTTGTTGTTTTTCAGCGAGACCAACCTTCGAAGATTAGGAACTTTTAATAATACAAACAAAAATTAATAGTCTTTTATATGTCTGGAACACTGTTTAATA
The DNA here is from genome assembly GCA_000611955.2 of Stegodyphus mimosarum. Classification (NCBI taxonomy): domain Eukaryota; kingdom Metazoa; phylum Arthropoda; class Arachnida; order Araneae; family Eresidae; genus Stegodyphus; species Stegodyphus mimosarum. Next base: position 270,079 of record KK119453.1, read on the forward strand.
AAATAATACTAAATGAAATTATGTTTATGTAACTCTTATGTAAAAAAATAATTCTTATATAAATAGAATTACTTTAACTACATTTTGAAGAAAATATACTAGGCTGTATACGTACGAAATATATTCTTTAACATCCAAAAGTTAAAAAATTTAGATTGAAGACATTTAGATAGGAGGATGAAATTCCTATGCAAATTTATTCAGCGGTCAAATTGTGACTTTAATTGTGTTTTCAAAAGGTATAGAAACTGAATAGTCTGAATTTCAAAGCTCAGTTTTTTTCCAAAAGTCTAAAATATTCTCAATCACATCACTATCTGAATGGATAATAAAGCTGAACTCGGTTTCTAACCCTTGCTTATAATCTGCTTTCGTAGACGATTTCATGAGTTTTCATATGTGTAACAGTTTGGTTTGGTTTGTCTAATTATATCAAAGAACACAAGGGTCATCTGTTTAAGGAAAAAGGATGTCTTTGTAGAGGTGTTTTAAAAGAACTGCTCTGTGTTTCATGGAACATCTCGACGGGAGAAATGAAGCAGTTTTTCTAAAAGATTCAACAACACGTATTTTATTTTAAAATACAGGTAGAACTGAGATTGTTTTCCACAGTAAATATCATATAATTTCAGCTCAAATAATGAAGTAAGTATAATTTCAGCTCATATATAAATAAAAGGAAATTAATTATCTATATAAATTAGTTTCCAAGAACTAATTAACTTTTTATATAGTTATATTTTTGCATACGTCTGTTCCGTATACATTTCGGAAAAACTATAGAATTTACCCCTTTAAAATTTGCTACGGTAGCAGAAAATACACTATTTTTGAATGATAAGAAGTAGTTTTCATTTTGGTTAAAAAATTAAATTAAAAACCTTTTACTAAAAAACTTGAAAAATCCTCAAAATCTTAAGAAATAGTTTTCATTATTTTAAAAAATTTTCCACTCAGATCTATAATGTTGGCTATTTTTAAAGAAACAAGTTAGTTGTATAGTTTGGAAAAGTTTAAGCGCTCTACCTTAAATAGAGTTTTTAGCCTTAAATAGCTTTTTAGTTTAAATAGTAAATAGCTTTATAGAGTTTACTATTTAAAAACTCTATTTAGTGCCTTAAATTGAGTTTTTAAATAGTTTTTCTTAAACAGATTTTAAGTGTAGCGAGGCAATAAAAAAATACATTTTGAGTAAAAGGCGAAAGACTGTATGCATACCCACAGTGCTTAAATGTACTACTTTAAAACCTTCTAGCGCCATAATCATTTTGTTTTATCATTTCTGCATCAATTCTTGTCTGTTTTATCATTTTAAGTTTCTCCCTGGCTAATTCAGAGAGTTTTTGGAAACATACAGATGCCTTGAGAACTCGATCCTCATTATGTTTTTCGCAGGTTTCGTATTATGGCCCAGTTCAATTCCCAAATATTTTACAACTTTTCGGCGGTTATAAGCCCCATCGTTAAAACTAATTTCATCATCTAAAATACCTACTTTCAAATTAGTTATTTTAAAACAATTCTAGGTAAGCTTTCCCATAAACAAGGGTTAAAACTTATTTGGATTCTGAGCTCTACTTTATGTGCGTTTGCACAAGTTTTCTGGCAGATAGAGAATGGAAAACATTTTTAACAGCAGAAAGTATAGTTGCTGGCACGGAGTTTTTGTGACTTTTCAGCTTTTTTAAAGCTTTATTCTAGCCACACCACGTTTCTGAATACATAAGACACACGTAAAGTTTGATATAATACTATGTTGCCCATATAATTTTACCATGCTATCTAGGGATGTGTTTATATTATGGTGGATTGACAATAATATAATAGAATTAAACCATAGGATAAAAAAAACAGGAGCTGCTCTTTTCAGTGCTCAAGAATGCCGAAAAATGTGAAAAACTTTTGTCCCTTAAGCGAGGGAGCATGGCACTGTTTGCTTATATTTGTAAGGTTTATCCTAAGTTTATAACAGTTACTTTAAGTTTGCCACACTTTCGTGTCTCTCCTAATTTCGGCTTACAATTTCCTAATGGAATGTATTTTCAGAAATGCGTCTAATGCAAATGAGTAAGAGTAGTGTTTAAGTCGAAGTTTCACTGACTTCATTAGAGAGCCAGAGTTTCTGCGCACGTTTGCCTTTAGGCTACCTCTCTCTCTCTAAGCTATTACTACGCTCGGCTGTACTTCAGGCCCTTGAGAGCTTTGCCTACTTAATTGAGATTTAGGAGCCAACTACTTAGAATCCTGATAGCTTCGGTTATATCTTTATAGTTAAGCTTTAATTCTTATTACATTAAGTTCAAGCCCACGTGGAGGCTTTGCTGTACGCTCTGAGATAGGAGTCGATTGTGTTAAATCTTATTTTGAGAAATAGAGGGTAATTAACCTTCTTCATTCTTACGTCTCTGTTCATACACTCAAGCGATTATTCGCTTATCGGTGTAAGAGGTTCCCACATTTAACTGTGAAATAAAAAGGTGAAACCTCACACATTTTTTAAATACCACATTTTTAGTGTTTATATATGCCAAACGTGTACAAATTATATATTTACGGAATCATCTGAGGCTGCGCTACTTTTTAAGACATTACCTGGAAATTCGAAAATATGAACCATTTTATGTTTTTCATGTGCCCTTAAGGAAAACCACGAAAACGCCCACACAGCCAATCCGTTCGTCAGGATTTGAACCCGGGTCGAACTACTACTGTTCAGCAATTTTACCTTTTGGCCACTGGACGTTATTAAACTGTTAAGCCATATTTTGGGTAGCGCTAAATCTAAAATTACCTTTAAGGTTTTTGTGGTAATATAAAACTCGATTTCAAGTAACAAAAGCTTAGTTATCTGTTAGATGAAAAAAAAATTAAATGCTAGTAAGATATGGCAGAAGATAAGATTTTCTCAAAACTGTCATTAGAAAATTATTTATGGAATAGAAATACAGATGGCAAAGGAACATGCTTTTCTAAAATGAAGTACGATAAAAAAATATTCGTTTTGAAATCAGGTAAAGGAAAAATGACAACAAATTCCGGCAGTCAGTTTTCCAAAACAGTACGGAATGAAATTTCTGTTCAGCGATGCCTAAGTTTAGAAGAGTAGGAAATAACCTGAAAGAGAAAATATTCTCTATTATTAAATGTTGGGTGGAACTGTTTTAATGCTTATTAGAATTATCTAGTAATTTTTCTCTTGGTGATCCTGGATAGCTCATGGATAAAGAAGATTTAAACATGTGCTGTTCACTTCATGGTTTCAATGCTGTATCCAAAATGTATTTGGACGGCTAGAGGACTAATAAATTCAATAAAAGAAGCCAGGCATTTGCAAATAAATAATAAATAATGTTATTAACTGTGTCAAAAATCATTGAATAATAATAAAATAACGTCTATTATTAGCAAGTTAATGCAATGCGAAAATTTTTCTATGGGTGAATTATATGAATAAAGATGCGGTGTGGCCGAAATTTAAATCCTCCTTTGCATTAAAAACTATTTTTATGAGTTTTATGCGTTAAAAACTATTTTTTTAAATTATTATATTTGCTAGGACAGTAATTTTATCGCGGCATGGCTTAAGGAAAAATTCCCAGAAGTATAGTGAGGCAAATTAGTAAAGATTCGCGAAACGTTGGCGGATTTATGTAAATCCGTTGTCCGTCAAAAAAATGTATAAACACTTTAACAAATGGTATCTGCGTATTGGTTTCGAAGTTTAATTCAATTACCCATACAGGACGTAATATGGTGCTTTCTGAACACATGCCCGTAATATGACTGTGATATAGGACGTATGACATGCTTTGACTGTAATATGTGAAACTGTTTAATATACGTGACTCTGACTGTAATATGTCATAATATGTCAGGTATGACATGATGATGAATCAAAAATGGCTCTCGGAGACCTTGAAGGACGTCCTGCAGCGCAGGACATCGATTACACTGGAGGTCCTTTGTAAGGAAGAAGATCGTCTCCAACTAACATGAAGTATGAGAAATTTAACATTTAGATGGATACTGATCAAAACATCAAGCTCTAGCACTGACAGGATATATGAGCCAATCGCTTTCTGAAACCGATTCAAGCACATCATTGTAATCTCCAGAGGTGTTATGAAAACAGTTCAGAAAATAAACGTTTGTGTAAGAATTCCATGTTAGTTACTTTTTCTAATTAAAATGCTACGAAAGTAAAGTCTGTTTATATTGTTGCGGGGGTACCAGTTCATAATAAAATGAACGCACGCAGAACCGATGCTAGTTTGATAAAATTTATTTTACCAAAATAACGCTTCACCTATCTGGAACTTTCTACAAAAATACTCGTACAGTTCTTCACAGTATCACAGAGTACAATCAATAGTTACATTTCAAGCTATTTAGAGCGTTAAGCACAAAGCAATGGATGGAGGTTTCTCAATACTCTGAACTCACGCTGAAGTAAACAAATATTACTCAGAAACTGATGCTTTCCCTAGTCTCATACAGTTTTCTCTTGGTCACGGAGGGATTTCTAGTACCTTCCACTTCTCGAAATTACAGACCGGAGGTTACAGCTGTGTATAGCATCAGTTGCAGTTACTCAGTTACAATACCCATTAGAGATATAGAGGGTGTGCGCCAAAATGTCGCCAAATGGACTACAAGTTTGGCGACTTTTGGCGATGTCTCACCAAATTTGGTGACAGAAATTAGTCGCCGAAGTCATCGCCAACTTGGTGATACCTCGCCAATTTAACCAGATAGCCATTTACTCAATGTTAAATAAACTTGCCTCTGTTTTCTTACTTTTCCGGCAGAATTTCACTTCTTTAGATTTTCCTGTTACATTATGCAGTAAAATGCTACAATTTCACATGTACTTTCATTAAAATTATCTACATACGTACAAATTTCGTAATAATATGTTGTACAGTTGGACTTGCTTTGGTAGCATAAACAAGATTGAAACTTCTAACAGACGTAAAGCGAATTATCACTGTGTGGTGAAATTAACTACAAAGTCTTTTTGGAAAGGTTTTAAAATAATCTTTTTATTCAACCACAAACTTTGAACATAAATGATAGCAGGATCGAGCACCCCTTCTGGCGAAATTAAATTAACAGTCAAATTAAAATTACAACGTACTCTGGTAGTCAAAGACTACGCAATTAAATTTAAACAAATTTGCCTCAAAATTCTAACCGGCGTAACAGTTTAAATGTCAGCAGCAAATAATGCAAAGCCGAATAATTACAAAATTAACCGAAATGGCAGAACTAAAACAACGTGCCCACAAGAGGAAGAAACACGCTCTATCTTACAATAAAAAAATCTCAACTTGAATGCTTTTTATCTCATTTACGTTTCCGGTGAAGAAACTGAAAGAAGAAGCTAAAGTAAAAGCTGAGATCAAATAAATGGTTAATGTAAAATAACAGTAACTTTACAATGTTTCTAGTTATGTTTATATTAAATTAATTAAATCCCATTGACCTTTCGAAAAATTCTTTCCTGATCGGTTAATATTGTTATTCGATTAATGCTATCAAAATAGTGATGGACAAACGTGATAACATGAAGCGCGCCTACTGCATTCACATAATCTAGAACAACTTTGGGTAATTCAAATTTCTTTTGGATTTTGGAACAGGATTATTTTGCAATTTATTTATTCATTTATTTATTATATTTTTTTTTGGAAAATGGCATAAAAATTGTCTAAATACAAAATGGCCTAGAAGTAATAGGGAAAAAGAACTGAAATCCGCGGAAAAGTCGAGACATTTTCTAAAATTCCGACTTTTTTAAATGCTGTAAAAAGAAATCACTTTATTATTGAAAGCAAATTGTTAATTCGTGCAAAATAAATACGTATTCTTTTCCTCTCTGGATTTCCTTACAATAATGGAACGTTTCAAAATGACCCTACTGTTTAAGTTGTTGCTAAAAATATAATAGAAGATATTCATAAATGCAGAACTTACTTTGAAAAAATAAAAAAAATAAAATAAATAAAAATGATAAATGTTAATAAATAAAAATGTTGTTTTAAATAAAAGTGTCTTTAATGACGTTATTTAGGATGACCTTGGAATTAAGGATAACCTTGGAAGAATAATGCGATTAAGTATCGAAGTTATGGCTTCAAGTAGTGTGGTTTGAAAAATGTAAGGACACTCTTAAAAGCTTCTAAACAATTTCTTTATTTGAGAGGGACACTATACATTAAGCATCATTATTTAAAGTGATGGGAATTCCTAGCAAAAGGGAAAAAGTAGCAAAGACTATCAGTTTTTTAGCAAACGAAAGAAAATGTCCAACAAGAGATCAAAATCTATAAAAAATAGTGCACAACATAAACTCTAGAGTTTTTTTTTCGGACAAAAATTCCTTTCTTAAAAATAAAACAAAAACGAAATTTTCAGGCTGTCTTTTCTCAAAAGACTTTTATTCCCCCAAAGAAGCATTCACAAGTTCGTAACTCAATTAGTTGCCGAAATGAAACAATACTGATAAAAACGAATAAGTTTTAGAATTCATTTTATCGCAGTTTGGTTTGGTTTGGTTTATTTTATTATGGCTCGAGGGATATCTGCCTAAAGGGAGGGATGCCTTCGTGGAGGACGTTTTAAGAAAAACCGCCTCGTATACACGTTTACAGATGGGAAAAGACACGATCGAGCGGTAAAGTATCACGTATCTTTGAAATCTCTGGATGTGTTTCATTATGATGCAAATTGGAATTATCAACTGTTCCCAAAAATTGGCACTGCACCCAGTTCAATAACAAGAGAAATAACGTGGTTTATATCGAGGCTTGGCCCCTTTCCCATATACGTTTATGAAAGGAACTTAGCTACATCAGATCTGTGTGTATATGGAGAAAGAGGCAGCTCTGAACACTGCTCACAGCTGAACTCAGCCTGTTCCCTCACAGCTGAACATCATCTAAAAGTTCCGAACTCAGAAAGTGAAATAAATCCTTTTATAAGATATGCTATCAAGAACAACCATCTCAGAAAGGAAATTATAAACATAATGAACTTCCTGACCAAAACAGGCACTGATCTATGCAACACAGCAATGCCTAGCAACATTGCAACGCCTTGGAGAGCTCCTTTTAGACCCCGTGAAGTATAGTTATCTGGATAATTAATGCGGCCGAAAAATACCCACATTGCGATGGTTAAACAACGGATGTTCACTACAGTTCACCATAAAATCTATACTTATATCCATATTATTCAAATCGATCTCGTCCTGTCCCTTATCTCATCCTTCTTTTACTACTTATCTCATAAACTTAGTTGATATAACAACGTCGATCGGATGAGACTTAAAACAAACTCTGGCATAGTTCCTTTCCGCTTAAAAAGATTTGACTTAGAAAAGTACTAAAAAGGTAGCCGCTTCAGTCACAAAGTTATTTTATCTCAGAAGTACAAATAGTATCTTGAAAGCCACAAAAGAAGACATATAACAGGTGGAAATTTATAATTTAGGTTTCAGTTTAGGTCATTTTGTATTCTACTTGCACGCTTTATAGGTCATCAGCAAGTCATGAATGTTGTTTCAAAATTCTGGACACTGGTCATTGCGATTACCCCGAGGTCACCTACTCGACGTCTACAAGCGGTCTGGCTGGCCGTTTACCGTCTGTTAATTATTTTCAGTAACCAAGGCTAGAAATACAACTTTTATACCTTAGCTGTCGCCACTCTTTAGGGAATATGTTCAGTATGGAAATTTGCATTGCAAATATTTGGCAATTGTAGTTTAGAAGATTTTCTCTGTTGGTCGACATAACTCTGATCAACAGAGAAGATGAAATCGAAAAAAAAACCGCCGTGATATTTTTTTCGTTGTGTTGTGAGAACGCTCAACACATGCCGAGTAGTAAAATAAGATCCTTAAATATTGGTATTTCGATATAGGTTCGAATTCTGACAAATCGGCTAACGTTGAGGTCATTTTCGAGATTTTCTGCATACGTAAGTAAATTCGAGCGAATTTTCTTCAGAAAAGTCTTCAATGAAGGCCTTTTTGTCCTTCAGACAGACATCCTTCGCGTACTTTGCCGTTTCGACTAAACAAAGAACAAATAAACTATTCTACAAATTCATGTAAAACTGCTACCCTCAATGAAATGTAAGGATTTCTCTATATTTTCACAACCGACCAAAATGCTTTGCATTTGACGTTTTATGTACCAGATTCCGCTCATCTTTACTAACGATTGCAGAACTAGGTTATAAACTCAATTTTTTGTGCGATTATAATCTTCAAAATGCATTGAAATCAATTTCGCTTTAACTCCAAGCTTTAACAAGCCTGCTTTTGGAATACCAGTTTTAATGAGAAAAACATACGAAGACAACTTTCGTATGAGATTTGAAATTGCCAAATCAAAATTGGATTCAGTCCGTTGTTAGCTACTAGCTTCTTCCGGTTAAGTAGTCACCATCCACCGAACCTGTTTCTGACGTGTGTCAGTATAGAATGGTTTGATCTTTTTTATCGTCAAGACATTTGATAAATTATCTTAATATTTTTTAAATGATGTATCTGATTGCTGTAATTTATAACTCATATAAATTATAACATATCTAGTTGTTAATATTTAGGAATATTTGCTCCATTTTTATAATTAATAAATTACATTACATTGAAGACGACAGATACCATATATTATGTATAGACATATAGTTCTATATATACAATATGGAATGGTCATAATATGTATTATCCCATGACCATATGACATCATATGGATTATCATATCTACACACACACATATATATATATATATATATATGATAATATAAATGTATATAGAGATCGTATTATAAATGCATAATAAAGATATATAATATATGACGTTATTATGCATCATATGTAATACATTAAGTGGTCTGAAACTGACGGCACGCGGGCCGCATATGACTCCCAAAGCAATTTTACATGGCCTGCGAATATATTTCCCATAAATTAATTAACATTATTATGACAGGAATTTGAGGATATGGTTTAAGATTTGGTAAAATAAGGTAAAATTGGGCAATTTTACGTTATTTTCATTTTCAAAAACTAACATTATCGAACTGCAACAGGAAATCTACAAATGGAAATTTAAACTGTGATATAAAATTCTTATTCAAAGCTTTGAAGGTACAGACTTGATTAGTTTTCCTCCATAGCTGTCAAAAGATAAATATCCTCAGTTACAATTTTTTTACAATAAGAGTAATTGCTTTATTTGAAAGTACATATATATGTGAACAATTTTTCCACCGCAACTAAAACTGGACTGCTCGGTGAAAAGAACTAGACTGTTCGATGAGCGTCTACAGATTGTTTCCAGTAGTTTTCCTTTAAGGTTATAATTTTGATCAAACAATAAACGCCACAAAATGTTGTAGCTTTAAAGCTGTAGTAAGAAATAAAAAATTTATATACAGATATACGTGTTTCTTTCCGTATGTGTCGAAGAAAAATTCAACAAATAAACTAGAACGAGTAGGTTTTTTCATTATTCCTTCTCAAGTTTTGTCTCATTTGGAAATTATCGTAATTTGTTTATATTAAGTCAAAAGTAAACTTACTATAATTATCTGAAATAAATATCAGTCTGAAAATTTAATATTTAACTGTCAATAAGCTTGAATTACAAAGTGCAATGACCAGAAAATTCTTGCAGATACTAAACTTTAGTTTTCCGACGGAAAATAAGTATCAATTTGAATTCTTTTCTTCGCGTCATTATTATTACTGTTTATATATTCTTTGAAATATTTCGTAAATAAAATTTTAAATTTATTTAAAAACATTTCATCTTGAAAAAAGATTTAGGCCTTTCAATTCCTGATCGGGCATTCGGCCTGCGTGCAATCCGAGTTTGAGATTACTGGTATATTAAACATATAATAAATAACATATATCTTATATCTCGTAGAAGTACGGTCTACGCTAATCGCATTGTCAGCTGCCCGAATAAGCTAACAAATGTTAACTAGTACGCAGAACATAAGCAACAAATTCATTTTTCAACATACTGCCATGAAATTGCTGAAAAGAGCTTTTTGTGATCAGTACAATCAAGTCAACTCTTTAGAAAGGTGATACATATGCGAAAATCAGCACCATGACGACAGGGTGCGCAAAACGCGAGGAGTCAGCGGTCTGTGCAAGGTAACTTGAAGAAAGGATGACACATTTCCAGGTATTCTTCTGCAAGTTAAAGTGAGATTGTACGTGCAGTATGGCATCATCAGGACGAATACACGTGGTAAAAAGATTCGCAAGCTTGAGTAGCGGCCTAGTTTGACGTCTGTTGTCAGGAGTTTTGAATTAAAAAAAAAAGTACGGTTTCACGAGCTTCAGAAGTCTTCGAGATGACAGATATAGCTGTAAGAAAGTTAATGGTGGTTAGCTAAGAAAAGCAACGGTGATTGATGACTCACATATCGCCGTGCTGGCGAAAAGATATCGAAACCAGACAGTGGGCAACATTGCTCAGCAGTTGCGCACAGGAACTAGATGACAAGTTTCCCGCTTGACTGTGGCCAGACGACTTCATAAAGAAAAGCCCATTCGCCCGCCATCCTGAACGCTGCACACTATTCATAGCAGCCCATACAAACGACTGCCCATAAGCGCAGTCGTTTGTAGTGGTGTAGAGAACACTAATCAGGACACCTCATCAATGGAGTCACAACCTCTTTACCGATAAGCGTTATTTCAGTTTGACAAACGATTCTTGGCGCCATTTGATATGGAGAAAAGTAGGGGCATAATTTTATCCCATTAACAGGAGAAAAGACCACTGGGATGGCCCTGGAATGTTTGTATGGGAAGGCATTATGATGAACGAACGGACGGAGCTCTATATTTTAAACAGGGTTTCACTTACTAGAAATCATTGGTGTGATGAAGTTATTCTTTTTCCGGGGACGTTGGCCCTGACTTTGTTTTTATGAATGACAATGCACGGCCATACAGGACTCGCGATGTTGAGAAGCTCCTAGAAAGTGAAATTCACAGACTGGCCAAGCCACAGAATGGATTGGCCAGCGTGCTTCCATGATTTAAATCGCATTGGGCATTTAGGGAGACGACTAGCGGCATGATCTTACACTTCGGAGAATACCAGACAGCTGAAACAGATGCTCCTTGAAGAATGGAAAGTCTTACCTGAAGGGAAATTAGATAATCTGGTACTGAGTAACGACAGACGGCGCAACACAACCATTGCTGTTAGCGGAGGTCATATCCCTTACTAAAGCTCTTTGGTCTGCTGTTGTTCCTCTTGGCCAGACAGTTTTTTGTACCAACGCCATTCTGTCAATAAAGCATTTTTCATTCGTTCCGTATTGTATGCGTCATATTTATTAATTTTTGTTTTTGTTATTGTATTTTCTTTAAGTACTACATTGTGCCTCTGTAGTATGAATTTCAGGTCCAAAAACGTTGTTTAAGTTTTCCACATTGATGTACTTCTCATCTTTTGAAATTATAAATAACTATTACACTTTCCGGATTCCGATAATGTAAGAAATATACAGTTAAACCTCGGATCAGGAACAATACGGTTCTCTAGCAAGTTATTTGAATAAAAAACGTCTCGAGTGACGAAAGGTGTCTCGAGTTACGATCACTCAAGGCGGACAAATTTCGAAGATGTTTTGAGGTAACCTATGCGACAGAATAAACATTTACGAATTTCTGGAAACATCATTTTAATATTTTCCACTACTTAATTCTCATTAGCATAGGCTGTAAGCGCGTGGCTTACAAGACCATGAATTCTACCTAGAGAAAATTATGGCAAGGTTGGGTTGCAGGCAGAGACTTTGAGCACCTTGACACTTAAGACTTTTTAGCTAGAGCATAAGCATTTTTAGGCAATGCTATGTGTCATAACAAGTCACACTTTACTTTACTTCCCACGGGAAAATTATTTCAGTTTCTGAAGAAAATTTTGGTAGACAAACTATCTTCAGGGACGAATTAAATTCGTAAACCAAGATTTCACTGTATTTCAAAATCATTGCCATTTTGCAAGATATTTTTAAGCTACATGCAAAACTTTTTTTTAGCGTCTGATAGCGAAAGTCGAATTTATGCAATAATGCCCACAGCAAAATTTGTTTATTTACCTGTGAGCAAAGATTTAATTTTCTCAGAATCAAGAACGCATTTCCAACCCAAAATATTATGACTTCAAATATTATTTTAACAAAAAATGATTAACGTTTGTTTTTAATACATATATATCTGTATTGCGCACTTACTTCTTCGATAGCAAACAATAAATTGATTGATTGGGCACTTACGTAGGCAGATGTTCTAAACAGCGTCTGCATTCCTGTAATAACTACGTCCGATTTTAACGCTGTTATTACGGCTAAAACACGCCCGGTCTTTTATCCATTATGTAACACTACGCAGTTACGCAATCAAATTTTATCCATAGAAAGTAAATAAAAAGCAATTACAAAGGCAACGAATGTAGTAATTTCAAAGTCAGGGTCACTTATCAAGGTGTTATTCCACTTCTTCAACTGCGTTTCGTATTCCTTCGCGCTGTTCGTTCAAGAGATTGTTTTGATGACAAAATGGGTCTGACCGGTCAAAGTGACCAATATTTTTATATATATTGTTTGTATTTTCTTGTCAACGTGCGTCGCCGAGAACGTGAAATGTAAATAGATTAGTGGCGGAAAATACAACGCATTACTATCTGGAACAAATAAACGTGAAAGCAGTCAACAAAATTTAAGAAATTATCATTTTGTTCTAGTTAGTTAATATTCTTGGTTCCAGATGAAATTTAACTTATTTGTTGCGACAACTGCGCTGTTAGTACCCCAGCTTTAAAAATATTTCCTACCTTTATTTACTTGAAAATTATGCGCAATCATGAATCAATTGCTTATTAAATACTCCTATTTATTGTTTAAATTATCTATTTCCAAAATTTTACGTAATAAATTATTAATTTCAGTTATTATTTGAATATAATTACTTATTATAACATAAAAGAACTCCAAATATCCGAAATCATTGTGACCGTCGTCTGTCTGGACATACGAATTATCCTGATCATTCACATTGTTTTTTCTATGGTCTACAAAATTAATTTTTTTTCTATGATTTACTGAATTATGAACTGTTTTCCTGTCTCGTATACTAAATTATGAACTTTTCCCTTATAGTCGACTGAATTATGAAAATGTTTTTCTATGGCTTATTAAATTACGAATTCTTTATGGTCGACTGAATTATGAATTTGTTCTTAGGATTTACTGAATTATAAATTTTTCCTATGATCTGCTGAATTATAAATTGTTTTTTCTATGTCCACTGAATTATGAATTTTTTCCTATGGCCTACTGAATTATGAATTCTTTTTATATGCTTTATTGAATGACCTACTGAATTTCTTATGGTCCACTAAGTATTTCAATCAAATTTGTAGAGACTACTAAGTTTCTCGAAGCCAGAAAACAAGAAAAATCAATTCTGCCTTCACTGGGATTCGAACCACAGATTCTCCAATTGCTAGCTGAGCAAGCTACCCGTTTTCACCATGACATAATGCGAAGAGAATGCGATAAGTCTTCATAAAGTGAGAAAATTTATCTTTACACGGTTTTATTTAGCTTTGTTTCTCTATAAGTCATTATCGCATTCCCGCTCGCAAATGGAAGATCCGGGATTCGAATCTCGGGCAGGACACAACTGATTTCTATTTCCTGAACTCCAAAAAATATTGAATTGCGTCTACAGTGGTGTCTGAATTAAAAAATATGAATAGTGGATAATTCGTCACCAAGCAAATTTATTTGGTCGACTAAGTCTCATACTTCTTCAAAGTCACACTTTAAACGAGAAGGCGGAATATAAGGAATTATTGCATTTCTCAGTGCTTCTCGTGCTTGAGATGTAAGTGACTAAATAACAGTTGGAACGTCGAAGGTTCGAATTCCAGGGAGGTTATAGTTGATAATCCATATTACTTGCTCCAAAAATCATGGCATTCGTTATAGTGGCACTAGGACTATGAATCTTCGGATTCTATACATTATCCTCAACTAGGTTTGGCTGAATATATCTCATGCTTCTCCTCAGTCGATCTTTCAGCGGAAGAATATAGGTAAGTATCTCGTTTCCTCATGCGTGATCCTGAAGTATAACTGGTTGTTACGTTCAGTGGATCACTGGAAGATCCGCATTTATAATCTCTAAAAAAAGGCTGTGAATTTGTTCCCTTTTACGCCTCCAAGTAAAAAAAAACTACATTATCTACAGTCGCTTCCGATGATACTTCGTAACCACCTGAGTACAATTCATTGGGTCTTGTCTTTTCTCAAATCGACTTTTAAGTACGGAAAGAATAATTACATTCCCCATAAGTGCTCTTGTGGTGCAAATGGTTAATACATACAGCTAGCAATGCGAAGATCAAAAAATCTAGTGATCATGATTCTTGCTCTGGAAATTAAAACACTCTCGGTTTGTTGGATTGTTAGTTTAGCCCAAAAGGACCATTAATCTCAAAATGCGACTTTTCGTGGCCCATTGTAAACGCGGTATTTCACTTTTCATTCGAGGCAGTTGCCATTCGGAAAAATGTAAATGTATTATTCCTTCATATTTAATCTGTCTGTTATTAGTTAACAAACAAACTATTTAAAAGCAGTAGATGCATATCTTAAAAAATATAATTTTTTTTTACTTTTTATCTGATTGATTTAAATTAAAATATTTTTAACTCACGATTTATGTAATTAAAAATATTAAACATTATTATAGAATTATATTACATATTCCTTTCACTTTTTAAATACAAAGAAGATATATAACGTTCCCATGTTAGTCTAAATACATATTCTTCTAATATCCCAAGTAAAAAAATGTTCTCTATCGATAATACCTACCGACAAGGCTAAACGTTTAAATAACGCTTCTGGGCGATAGTTAAAATCTGAACTCTTTCAGAATTTTATTGATTTATATATTACTATTATTTTAACTTTTTACTTTTAATTTTCCAGAAATAATGAAACATTAAAATAGCAATTTTCTTTAAAAATATAGATATCAATAGTGTGAGAAGACGAAACTTTCAATTAGAAAGATTGGGTGCAAAAAGAGTAAATTCGGATTCAATTTCAGTTAATTAAATATTTATAAAACTGTTGGCACATTAAGCTCAGAATCAAACTTGCTTTTTTTAAACCATTCAACAATTTTTAGTCCAAAGGGGCAATTTGGCCAGAAGAACTATTCATTTCGTTCTGGCATTTTGCGTTGAAAACTAAAAACGGCGAATCACTTTTCAAATTGTTACCACCAAATATTATCGCCCTGTATTATATTTAAAGAAATTAAATAATGAAGAATCTGCACGAATGTATGTGTTTTCTCTCATTGTGATAAAACAACCTACCTAGAGCCATCAAAATTTGAATAACGTAATATTCCATAGAATATGGGCATGTATAAGCCCTGGTTCGAATTTGAAATTTGTTTTATTATCGATTTCATATTTTGTAACACTTCAATGAATTTTTTATTAAAAAACTAAATGATTTCAAAGCAAACAATGGCAACACTGTACGAAAAAAAAAACACATTTCTATCTGCAAGGCGCGAGACTCTATATCGGAAATTTTAAAGATATGCTCATTTTAAAACTGTTTTGTGATATTCCTGTTGAACTGAATTTTATGGTTTGAGTACGTAGAACATGATATATAATAAATAAAGGTAACACGCAAAACGATAAAAAAAAGCCTCTTTGGAAGTAATTTAAAATCTGAAACTTTTCAGATTCTTTTTAAATTCGACAGATTCTTAAATTAATTTTGGATGACTGTTTCATCTACTGATTCGACTTTATTAAAATTCTGCTTATATATTTCCGATGTCATACAGCTCTATGTTTTAAAAATTCATTCATTTTATAAATTAACGTTGAACTTTTGGTAAAAGCGTGCATGGCTACTTTTAACTATTTTATTTATTTAAAATGAGCTTTACAAATGCAAGCATAAAAATAAATAAATATTCCTCTTTTACAAAAAGCTTAGTTTAATATAATCACGACTAAGATAGTCCTTAAAAACATTGAAGAAAAAAGGGGTAAAAGAAATTTTACAGAAAACTATCATTGAAAAGTAACAAAACGTGTTAAAAGATACTTTCTGAGATTATATACAAAGAATTTGTTTTTCGAACGCTCAATTGAGCAACTTTCAAATTTGATTTGATACTATGTAATTTTGAAGGAAAAGTTATTAATTACCCTTCCGACAATATCCGTGAGTATTAATAGAAAAATAAACTTGATATCGAAGGGATGTTTGAGACTTTATAACGTGAGTTATTAATTATGTATAATATACGAACCCTTAACCCAGTATTAGTATATTGTATGAATTTTCGTTCTCACAGTATGCAGACGAGAATGATATCATAGGTAAAACCACTTACTTGGAAATGTTTATCACCATAAGTGGGCAGTTTTTTAAAGAATGAGACTAAAACTCAGTGATTAAATTTCGTATTTTTTATACATAAACTTTGAGAAAACACATTTCAAAATCAAGCTGCAGTTTTATTCAGTTTTAAATGCATGTATGCAAGCAGTTTTCCTTTTATGAAAGTTGCGTAGTTACAAGTATATGACACAACTTTAAAATTAACTGGAAATCGTGATAATTGGTGTTTGTCTGCAAAAGCTGATGCCAAATTAATTAAATTTCTAAAATTACAAGTATTTGTTTTGAATTAGGAATTTCCAGTGAAGACGGTATTGACAGAGTTTGATGAAATTAACAGGGAATCTGCGATGATCATGCTGTCCATAGCAGAGAAAGTAGCAATTATCGATCGACATAATTGAAATGCCATTGATTAAAAATTCTTTATAAAATTTATACTTAAGCGTTTATTGATATAAGATTGTATCATACAATAATGAAGAAATCATGAAAAATAAATATAGGAGAAAAATATGCTAAAATATGATGCAAGAAGGAATTTATCGCATTGAAGGAAGATATTCAAGCACAAATCTTACTCAGAACGCTAAATTTTGGAATTTAAAAGTTATCCGTCACAAATATACTAAAATAGAAATTGTTATATCTTTTTCCTTCTTCTTATTACCTATTAGAAGTAGATTTAAGCCAATGTCAATGTCAAGTCAATAATTTATTACAGAAAACAAGAATCACGTTGAATATTTTTGAACGAGGGGATTTTAGAATTAAGTTAAGCACTTTTATGCTAAATATTAAAAAAAAAAAAACTGCATGAATACATCAGATGTAGTTCATACAACACCATCATGAAGTTAAAATCGAATTTTCATGCAATTAGAATTTACGATTTTATTTCTGAAAATTTGTTTCTACGTGTAAAATTTGAAATAATAATAATTTAAAAAAGAACAAATTTAATACGCAATTTTTTTCAAGACTTTTGTTCATATTCTTAGTCTAATTGCCATATTATGTACTATTATTTGTATTTACGTTGTATGCTGTATATTATAGAGAAAATTGTAAAGGGAGCCGACGCAAGAAGAAAGTTGGGAATTCGTTCCTTATATAATATTTTTCAAACTCTTCGTAAATGAGTATCGCCAAGCTTAAAATTCACAAACCACGAATACGCTATGAGAAAAGTGCCAAATCAAGTCTGAAATCTTTCGACAAGGGATATTAGTAGTATTTTACGTGTTCCGTCCTAAGGCACTATACGGAAGGAAGGGATGCTTTCGTGGAGATTTCTGGGGAAAACTGACTCGTATTAGCACGTTAGACATAGGGAATACCACGTTTACGGAATTCGAACCTCAGACCGAAATACCAGTGTTCTCGGCTTTGCTCGGCCGCTGGTGCGCCTTCAACAAGGGATACATGAAATATTTGTCTTAATTAACTTCCTCCTCTGTTTTCATATTAGCAATACCTGCAGTCTAGTCTTTCGATTTACGGTATCACGTTATGCAGCCACAGTATTAAGCGAGCTTACAAATTATTAATTTATATATTTACTACTATTTTCTGGTTATAATATCTTGAGTTCAAATTTCAAACTGTAGCTCTGCATTGGTTATCAGTGCTACAAACTGAGCAATGTAAAAGCAATATAAATTGTAGGGTCTCACCTTCTCGGGAAGCATAAACTAATTTCGGCTGACTGATTCAGGCTGATTCAGGCTCCAGTAATCACACAGAGAATGTAAGAAGGTTCTAAAAGACCCTTTTATTAAAAGTCAAAAATTTAACGGAAGGCACTTCTTGTGCTGATAAAACCAGCCAGCATTTATGGCGTAACTCAAAACGTAATGAATTCCGTTTAAACTAAACTAAGTTTCAAGTTATCCAAAGTCTACACGGAATAAATAACACTCGAACTGGCTCAAACCTATGCCGGCGTAACAAGGGATAATGGCAAGAATAACGCAATATCGCAGACAGACTGTAATCGAAAATACAGCATTAGTGACATGGCCTTCAGCAGGCGGAAAACGCTTTGATTCAAACATTCTAAAACCTTTCTTTAAATACTATCTCTTTCTACCGCACTTGAATACACGCGAACTCAAATTTGCATTCTGGAAAGAAGACGGAAAGCGAGAACTACAGTAAAGATATTCAACGTAAAATAACGGTTAGAAAAAATAAATAAATCATTACAGAACATAAGGAACTGTAACATTCGTTGTACTTGCTTTTCTGATGTGGATAGCAATCGATCTGGTAATTGAAAGTTTTAAGAAAAAGTACAGCCTATTGAATTATTTCCTCGCTCTCAAATATTTTCGCCGGCGTTAAATACATTTTTATAATTTTTACGTTCATTTTTTCAATAATTTTATAACTATAGCAGTACATTTCTACGCGTTCTCTTCGAAGTTCCATTGCGAGCTCATGCCTTTCCTTAGGCATATAGCGTTGTATGCTAATCTGATCAATTTATTCCATTCTTAATCTTGTAAATCCATCTACAGCATACTGATTTTACTCTCCGTACATCTTAGCTCGAGTAATGATGAGATAATTTGCGTTTTTTACGCAGTGGCGAATTTATAAGTGCCAAATTTTATGTGAAGTTTTGGAGGCCTCTTTTTCTAAATGCGAAAGGTATATTTAATTTTTAAATTAATTAGGGATTCGGGGCTACTACTTAACAATGAGCCCTGACAATCGCGATATGCTCAATCCTGTAAAGTCACCTTTTGTTTTATGAATGAAACGTCGTTTGAGGAATATAACTGCAAATACACTACTCGACACTGAAAATGACACACCAAGAGGGAGTGGCCACAAAGTGATGAAATTCGGCTTAGAGAGAGAAAATAACGAACACTAACTAATTTGTATATCAAAATGATAAGCATAATACAGAGCGAGAAGAATGTCGGCTCAGTAAGTTGGTTGGTTGAAATGAACGGGACACCCAATGATTCCTGTAAGCAAAATAGGTGGTGTCCCTTTGCACTTCTATTTAGAGCTACCCTCCAATGATCCGTGCGGCATTTGTGGCTCAGTAGATTATAGGACAACGCTGGACGGAGATAAATGAAGCAACATGTCTGGGTACAGAGTCAATGAGACTACAGATGATGTCCTGAGGAATGGCTCTCCATTAACTGTCTGCAAATAGCGTCCAGTCACATCCCAAATGTGTTCTATTAGTAAGAGCTCAGGAGAGAATGATAAACAGAGAAGCATGTATACACCTTGCAGAGCACGTTGGCTGATGAAAGCAGTGTGTGGTTGGGGGTTATACTGCTGATAAAGGACACTGGGCATTCCCTGAGGGTAGGGAAGTGTCACCGGCCGCAGTACGTCATCCACGTATCGTTGAGCAGTCATAGTGCCGAGAATACGAAATAGAGGTAACCTGGAATTGTACGCAACTGCACTCCAAACCATGACGCCGCGCTGTCGCGCAGTGGGACGTTCCACAATTGCTGCCGAATTTGACCTGTCTCCACATCGATGTTACCTCTTACGCTGCAACTATCACTGGAGGAACAGAAGGGTGACTCTTCTAAGAACACAACCCTGTGCCATTCCATCTCCCACATCGGGCACCATTGCAGACGTTGGTGCTTATGTTGTAAGGTCAATGACAGTCTTCTTAACATACGCCACGAGTGCAGGCCACTAGCCACCAAGTAACAGACAAGAGTAAATCAAGTCTCTGACTTTCCACAGTGGGATCTTCCACTTTATCGACAGGTACAGTTTTACAAGAGAGTGCCTCTATTCTAGCAGCAAACTGCCTAACACTTTCTCTAGGCTTCTGAAAGGCTTGAATTAATGCTCTAATATTAACATGTAAATTTTGAACAGTAGCAAATCTGTCCTTTAAAGCCTCAACCACAATTTCCAACTTAGTCTCATTCTTGAGACGAGGGTTATTGCGAATAAACGCAGCAGCTTCTCCATCTAATTTCACACGAATAGCAGTCAACTTATCAGAGTCAGCCCAGCCTACATGTGCTGCAACTAAATTGACTCTGTCAAGAAAATCATTAAGTTGAGTAGTACCTTCTGCCCCAGTAAAAGTGGGAATTGACACCAAAGGATCAGCCCCAAAAACTGAGATTCTATTTGCAGTTGGCTGAGGATTCCGACCCCCAGTTAAACGGTTAATTACAGGCATTCTAGTTGCCGCTGGAGTTAAACTCTTCCTTTTAGTAGGCATATTAACCAATTTAACTCATAAATGTGTAACACAATATAATACAATACTACTAATTTTGTGTAAATAAACTACTAATTTTGTGTAAATAATGTAACACTGGTAAACAGTACAGCAAAATATATATAAGCAAATAGTGTAGCTTAATTACACAATTAACAGCACTTTTAACAGTACTCATAAAAATATTATACTATGAAATATCATTCATATCAATTATCAACATAAAGAAAATATTACCAGTAATTAATAATAACACTGCCACCACTCTTAGCAAAAGCAATTTTAAAAATTACACTGGACCAAAAATGATAAATTAGAATACATGGCACCTTTTTTGTGCATACCAAATACAACATAAAATACAAATTGCATATAACAAAATTCGCGAGGTCACGGCACCATTTTCTTGTTGGAGCTTTTAATTCTTAAGAGTTTGTGTATAGGTTTTAAGTTCAATACCAAATGATAAGTCAATATTTGGATAAACAATTCTCAATAACATGAATGTGTAAAGTTTGTGACAACATGATAAACACAATATATACTGTAAAATTAGTGTTCAAATCAATCGTAAATAGTGACCAAGAGCTCCAACAGAATAATTAAATTTATTGCGTTGTGAAATATGTAGACAGGTCCAGTGTTCTAAATTAAAGTGAAAACATTACAAGAAAGTTAAAATTAAATATGGAATTTATTAAGATAATACTGAATTAATACAGAATTTTACATTGGTGGCGGTGGAGTGGAAAATATAAAAGGAAGCTCATACCGATCCAAACAGGGAATTTAACATTGTAGATACCGACATCCGACAACAACTTCGGCCAACGTCACAGAGCTACTTCAATTTGACGTTCCAAACAGTGAAGTTAACATAGAGAATACATTGTAGATATGGTTTCTTGCTTTCTATAAGGAGAGAAAAAAAAGGAAGTGATTAGTTAAGGATAAGTTTGGACATTTCCGTCGCCCTCCATAGTATCCTTCTCTCGTCTATTTCTTCCGACATCTTTGGTTCTCTGATAATGCTGACGCTTTCAGCTCCGTCTCCTTCCTTCCACAAAAATGGCTGCGTGTCAGTCTTCCGTCAGTCCCCCGTCGCCAGCTCCCAAGCCTTTTTACTCAAAACGCCAAGACCGCTCGATTGGCGATTGTAGATGGTAGGAAAACCGCCAACAGCCCGGCAACCCCAGGGGAAGAACACGCAGGACGGTGCAGCCCAAGGTGGAATGAGCTCCAGAAGTTGGCGAACCTCGCTGATACCACGAGGTCAGTCACCTTTAGCCTCGACGAAGGGTCCCACTCCAACATAGGAAAAGCCTGCGAGTAAGCAAAACACCCCGTCCCCCCCCAAGTTTGCGGCAGGGTTAGTAGTGTTGGATCTAGCCTCTCTCGCAGGGTGCAACTTTACTCACGTTGACAGATGTTTCACAGACTACCGTCTAGCGGGCGAAGAAATCGAAAACAAGTCAATAAATCTATTTGGAAGGGCAACGGAATACTTTTGAAAGGATAGGTGTTAATTATTGATTTTACAACAAATTAACTTCAATACTGATAAGTACTTAAATAAAAATATAATAATTTCATAGATAATTTTCTTGGGTTTATTCCAACACCAAACACGACCACCATAGTAAGGAAATAAAAATTACTTCAGTTAAAATACAATAATCAAGTATGAAAATTTTTATATATTCTCCACAACACCAAAACGACCACCAAAGTCAGAAAATATGGATCCCAAATTTAGCAGAAAAGGGGGCATAATAAAAATTAAAACTTAAATTAAACTTTAAACACCAACTTGTGTAACAACTTTAAAAAGATTGACCTTAAGGATCAACCTATCAAGAGATTAACATTAACAACCAAGGTTAAGAAAAATAATAATTAACTAAACAGAATTTAAATAGTTAACCAACCAAAAGTAAAGAAGAAAAATTAATTACACAAGCAACTTAAAATCAGCGTTAACCAAAACTGTCAAGAGAACAAATTAAATGACTACAATTACTTTTAAACAAACCAAAGAACTTAAGTTCAACTACAAAAATTAAAACAAATTAAACTTTAAGTCTGAAGCAAAAAGTTAAATCATTACCTTTAAAACAACTTAAATCACAACTGAAATAAGTAATACATAACAATTTAAAACAGTCCTGTATTTGGACGTCTATGACTACGACCAATGATTGGGAAAGTAAAGGCCGGGTAAAGACTTTTAAGCCAGGGAATGTGATTGGTATATGTGTGTGTGTACATAAATATGTATATATACACACACATGTATGCATATATGTATATATACATACATGTGTGTATATATATGTATGTATATATATATATATATATGTTTGGTATTGCAATAAAAAAGGAGGTGCTCAACTAGATGTTATAGAAGTCGTATATACAAATCAACATTCTATGGCTAATCGCTTTTGCGCTACGTGAGATATATACATGCTACATACGTATGTACAGACATCACGAAAAACTCCCTTTTGAATCTATTTTAAAATACGTTTTGGAAAAACGCGTCCTTTATTCTGTGCGTACGTACGGACATCTCGGGAAAAAAATCTTCGAAATGGATATGAGAACGGTCAAAATGGCTATTTCCGCCGAAATATGATACCCGAAATTTTTCCTATTAGAGTACTCACTTACAAGGAAGTAAAAAATGATTGGACACCGATGAAAAGAGTACCGTTTGATTTAACTTCTGTGCAATATAAATTATCGGAATGCACTTTAACGGCAAGTGATAAATTTAATATAAAAAAGTGTGATCAAAATTGATGCTGGATTACAAAAGCTGAAGAATTTGAAACTTTTAGATGATTAAGTATGTATTTATGTATTTTCCCGTCGACCGTGAAAGTTATCTATCATCAAAATCATCGAAGTTGGAAAAGTTCCAACCAAAGCTGAGCCAATCGTTCGCGCGGATTTCTGAAGGAAGTGATGTCTTTTTATTTAATAAACAATCCGTATTCGACCCCTAACGTTTCTGCTCTTCGTAAAAAAGGCTTTTGTCTATTTCTTATATTTTTGTTAACGCTATGGACACAAAGTTTCGCCAGATAAATTTTCCAGTCCATTACTATTTTGTCGGGACAGCGCAGCTTTCTTTTCTCCATTTACCAGATTGGTTTCTCGACCAGCTGTAAATGAATCGGAGTGCAGTCACAAATATTGCCGCGCCATTGTTTATTCGTTGTCAAATAAACTACCGTACCGTGTTCATTACAGATCTCGTAACATTGAAAATAACCCATTGCTTGCACTAAGGATGCAGATGCCAAATTTCGATCATATTTTCAAAATGCAGGGAAATAAGAGCAATAACAGTTAATTTGTATTCTTGTTCATAAAAACAAAAGGTTGCTTATCCAGAAACATTTGGGGTTACATCAGACGAAAGCGCAGATGCATTGTTAAAACACCCTTGTCCATAATTTGTACTAAATTGCTCTTTTGGCGACAGTTACACGATCAATGGGATAATACTTTAAATATTTACTCTTCATATGAAAATATAATTATAAATTCGGGACAAAGGTTGATCAATCGTATGCAAGGATTAGCCTGCAATTTACAGATATGATTTTACGTCATTCAACACTAAATTTCGGATTCTATAAATAAATTAAAATTTAGCAATTCCAAAGTAATTTTATAGTAGCAAAATAAGCTTCAGGGATATATACAATCTGACGTCAAGATTACTAATGTATCAGTGATACAGAAGAATTTTATTTCATTAGACATTGCAAATAGAGTCTTTGCTGATAAATTAATTTTTGGAGCACTAGAACTCTAGATATATAGCCTGTGAAAACTATAACTTGATGTAATAATGATAAGTGGCAACAAATATAGAGCTGGTGTCCTTCATGCAAGTACCTGCACCTAAAAAGTTATATTTTAAGGTGGTACAGTCTATTAGGATCTTCTGAGAGAAAAACGTGAAAAATGAATTGACTTGAACTATGGATTTTCATTTATCAGCCGAATATGCTAAGTTCTTAAACGACAACAACATGCAGATTTAAATGCGAGAATTCCTTACCAGAATAAAAAAAAAGGATAAAGTTAAATTCTTCGCTTTTGTTGGAAGTGACTCCATAACCTTTAAATCATTGATTAAGAAAGAACGTAAAAAAGTTATAATTTTTTTTCGAAATCATCTCAATGTAAGCGTGAGGAAATTTTTGCTTTTCTAAGTATTAATGTTTTCCTTTATTCTCTTATTTTATTTCCTTTGCTATTGTCAAATTGACCAAAATTGATTTTACGATCGAGTGAGTAAATAGAGGAAGTCATAAGCTAGCCGCAGCTTAAACTGATTATTTTTTTCAAATGTATAAATATCTCTTTTTACAAATGAATTTCTAATGAAAGACGAGGACATACCTGTATTGTTAGAAGAGTTCTATTGTAAGGTGCAGCTAAAATAATTGTTATGGCAGACAGTTATTTTCGCAATGTCTTTATTTTATTTTACATTTTTTTTGTCATTGTGTTCAGAAAATACAACGTCTTTATTTTTTGTTAGCTTTAAACTACATTTCATTTCCATAAAACACAAAGTTTGCATTTTTTAAATAAAAATACATTTTACCCTTGAACATTATAATGCATAATTGATAATAAATCAGAAAGCGCTAGACTTTGAAAGAACTTTCAAAATTTTCAGACGAGTCGCGCATCCTAGAAATATACAGTTTCCCAACAATATGTTCAATAAAATATTTTGTTTTAGAAAAAGGAAAATATTTTAATAAATTTACAGCAGGTAAATTATTTTATTCAAAAATTAAAACTAATATATGGCATATGTCTACAACTTGCTCTGCAGCACCGCACCCTGTCGATGGAATTGGTAATCAATTTTCCATGTCTCCGTATCGACCTAGCTAAAGACACAGTTTCCTCTTCACGATTTTTTGTTGCTTCTCTTTCAGATCTTTACTTCCTTGTACGAAATAAAGTACTGTAATTGAGAAAATTTTCGGGTATCGTATTTCAACGAAAATATCCATTTTGACCTTTCTCGACTCCATTTGAAACAATGTTTTTGCATGACATCTGTACATAAGGATTCTTTTCTTAAAAGTACTCTTTTTCCTAAAATGGATTGCGAAATGGACTTAAAATGGATTCAAAAGAGATTTTGTTTCGTGACGTCTATGCGTAAGTGCGTACATATGTATGTGTCTCGCACAACTCAAAAACGAGTAGTCTGCCTCAGAACGGTGAAATTTTGTATATGGGACTGCTATAACATGTAGATGTGCACTTCTCTTTTTGGTTGCAATCGATCGCACCAAAAATATAAAAATATATGTTTATATATACCCACTCTGGTACCCGGCTCGGTGAGCTAAGTTTTTAAATTTTTATATGTCGGTAAATTGAGAATTTTTTGCTTTAAAAGTAATTGAATTATACTGCTCTTATATTCCGGTTAAGGTTTTTATGTCCTTAGTTAATCTGCATGCAATAGTTGTAAAATTAATTATCAACAGTTTAAAAGTTATTTAAGTTCCACTAAGCCTAACAACCCCGCCATTTGTTTACATTTGAAACATAGTAGCATAGTGAATTAAGTCAGTTTTTGCACTAACTTCAGCACCTTTCTGAAGAGTGGGGGCCAAAAGTGTTTGAACCAAAAATCTGTCTTTCTGCCTAATTTTAATTAATTTAAACTATAATTTCAATTGCAAAAATTTTGTTTCTAACGATTTTAACTCTATTTGGTGCTTTAAGTTTTTCTGCATTTTACAATTTTTAATGAAGATACGTTTTGAGTTTTTATATATATTTTCCTTACCGCGAAGTGAGAAATGAATTAATTGAATGAGAAATATATCTCTAATGAAATTCGGGAAAATAAAGTTTAAATGAAATACAGCAAAAAAATGTGCGTAATTTAACAAGCCGTATAAGGAAGTTATGTGGTGTCTACATCAGATTTTTGGGGACTTCCAATAACGCTGTCATGCAAAGTAGCGATGTTTTCAACAGACCGGCTGGATCGAGAACTTGGTGATTTATTGTTTGCTGTCAAACCCGTGTCATCATAGTTTTTTATAATCTACGGACTGTTACTTGATTAGGTGAACTTTCACTTCCAAATATTGCAAAAAAGTACCTAATAATTCGTACGTAACACTCTTCATTCTTGCAACGAGTTTTGACAATCGTTTCTGTAACGCTCCATGTCGATTAAGTTGCGACGAACCTAGAAATGAATTGACAGTGATAAAATGCCAGTGTTATCTGGTCAAATCAAAATCGACATTCCTAAATCTGAACATTTACCTGCCGAAAGCGTGTAAAGTATTTTCCATTTTCTAAGGATAAAGTATTCTTTCGGACATATTAAATCCGGCTGTTTAGTTGGGACACCTTATATTTAAAGAAATTAGCAATTCGTAAAATATACAGGGTGTTTCAAAAAGGAGGGTACACCCTATAGTGCACAAATTATAGGTTAATTGACTACATATATTGTCGATAAGGCTTTTGATCAAGGATAGCTGTTAGTAGTTACACTTTTACTGATTCAAGGTGTTACATGTGGACTTTGGATGGCACAGGAATCGTCACCCTTGAGCCTCTAATTGCAGCTGAAATATGACTTCTAAAATTATAGAACATATATATTGAAATTTTAAACATTTAATTCAGCTAATTTGGAAAGTCCTTGTTTTTACCAATTCTACTAATTCTGAAGATTCTTCGGGTAAGGCTATCAAACTTTCCTCATATTTTATCGCAGAATACAACAGATATAACTCTACGTATTCATTACTAAGTTTTATGTATTGAAATACATGTAACAATAATTTATAACGTTTTGTTTTCTTATGTACAACCTAACGCTTTAATATTATAAAGCATTGTAATATTCTATTAAAATTACATTTTCACTGTTACTTTTAATATTTTCACATCAGTTCCTAATGACTGAATAAATGAAACTTTCATAGTTCTCAAAAAATAACATATCGATATGGAGCTGGGTAAATATAATAAGTGATATAGAATCGGCAGATGATGAATATATTAAATTCGCAACATGACGGAGAGGAGCTTAAGCAATTACTTGGAAAGGTTTACTTTCCTATTGCAAAGTAACTGACCCGTCGCTAGAAATTTTTGTTATGAGCATTTTACTGTTTTTGAGATAAACTGGGAAACAACTAAATAAAAATAATTATATACACTTGTCAGGACTTAGTGTTCTGTGCATCTTTTTTGGAAACATTGTAAATTCTGGAAAGGGTTCTTAACCTTACGTTCTAAGTCCTGAACTGGAACAGGGAGCGGAAGGTACGCTATGTTCTGAAGTAACTGCTGGGCTGGAGAATAACTGCACGTGAAGGGATTTGAAATCCTCTTTTATTCAATCACTATTAAATACAAACCTCCCAATTCGGGAGAGATACAGAACGTAACAGACCACACTTTGGTCGAACTTAACAATCAAATAAATTTAAATAAATTAAAATAGAACTTAAATTAACTTTTGCTTCGCAGAGCAATTCGCGAAAGTTGGCCTCTACCGAAAAGGGTGCGTAGCAAGATATACTAAATACTACCGCACTTTAATTTATTTTACAATGCAATCACGTAGTAAGCACTATGGCTTATAAATTTAAACTGCTAGCTGGTCAGGCGAAAGTTGAGCAGCGTGACCGTGATCTGAGGCAAAGCTCTCACACACCGAGAGGTTTCTACCTCTGGCTTAAATAGTGCTTGGCTGAACTTCAAAAATTAGCATAAGCTAAAAACGCGCGCTTCTTCTGACAGGAAGTTGAAGCAGAGAGGAGATAGAAAAGATTTAAATTAAAATAAACTTGGTTAGTTTAACTAAAACCTTACATACTTCCCGCCAGAATTGCGATAGTTAAACTACTTTGGTCCAAACGGACCATGTTGAAAACTAGCAATTCTAAATAGTCGAAAATTTCACTGTTCTAAACTTAGGCCAACTCTTACAAGGCAATATATGTTTGTGTAAAATACAGACGAAATTTTCTGGAACAACAATCTTCAACATTTTTTTTTTCAAGTCTTATTCTTCAAACAGTCTTACTCCTTCCAGCAAAATCTGGAAGGAAAACAACTTTAGTATGACATAATAACAGAATAATTCTAAGTGGTACAAATCCTTATATTTTTTTTTCCGTGTAATTTTGCACACACACATTATCATTCAAGCACAATTAAATTCTTCCCCCGTATGCTCTCTCACCGGTGTTGGATGTAAAGCAAACCGCCATTGCGGGTTTTTATGTGTTCGGGGGTGTTCAACTCTTCCACCTACAATCGACTAACATTAGTTAGAACTTGACATACGAGACCTGAAAAAAACGCCCTATAACCAGCTAATCCTAAGGTTCTCACTAGCTTTATGTCTAACACTTTAAGTGTATTTGGTGGAGAGCCTAATTAACACTTGCATTCTAAAATAGTCAATCTTTAACTTTTCATGCATACAAATTCGCAGTTTGCACACAACATTCACATTAATATTGCACTTAACGTGCATTGCTAGCATAATATTATTTGTTACATTTCATAACACATTAACAATTTCATAGCAATCCTGAAATGCAAATAGAGGTTAAATTTCTAAGCTTACAGAAATATAGGTTAAATTTCTAAGCTTACAGCAAGTGCTTCCTATTCCTTTCTCAAGGTACTTTCTTGAAATATCAAATTACATTGAATTAATAGTCTACAGACTAAATCGTGTTTTTCAATTTTCCGAATTTTCATTCTAGACATTTTACAAGTCTTTAGACAAAGCGTCATACAAAATCATTTAGTTAACATATTCTTTTCAGCAATTCATTGCTTTTACAGAATTAATCTATTTACAAAACATTAAGTGATTTTAAATCTTTGAAAATTACAATTTCTTTTAACAAAACATTTTACTTTCCATATGAGGACTTATCGCTCACTTGGCGTAAAAGTCAACCTCGCTTGAGGTAAAATCAGCCCTGCAACTTGCAGTATACTCAAAAATTAACTAAACTTTTGAATACGAAATTGTACTTATCTTATTATGATCGTCCATCCTTTTCTTGGCCCAATCTTTAAAACTTGAGTAAGTTGTGGCCTGGTTCAGTTTCCTCGTTTTTCGTTGTTCTTTCGGAGCCTGCTCGTCTCTTTTTCTTTTGAAATTCCGTCGTTGTATCCTCGGCAATTTCCTTTGTAGAGGAGGTTGCTCCGCTGGACGTTTGGTGGACTGGGCCCTTCTCTCCTGGGCCCTTGCTCGTTGCTTGTCCTGGTTCCTGCTGTATTCGGGAAGTTGATTCTCAGGCTGCAATCGGCGTTTCTTGCTTCTCAGGCACCTGTCCGATGATTCCACAGTTCTTTTGGATACATTGGGCTTCCCTTGCCCATTCTGCTTTCTTCTCTTGGTGCGCTCGTAATTCCGTTCGTAGATTTGTTCACCTGCATCGTGAGACTTTCTTTTGAAACCACCTTTTTGGTTCTTATTTCTTTGTTGGGGGGGAGCTTTCTTCTTCTGACATTTCGATGCCGTTGTAGCTGGTTCCTGCTGTTTTTGCTGACGTATATCTTCCTGGCTAGTCGATTGCCTCGGATCCTGAAACGAATCTTTAAATACAGCCATTTTGCTGCGATTATAGAACGGTTTTATTTGGTCCACATTCGCTTTGAGCGTTTGACCATCATTTCTTTTTAATATAACCACTGCCCCCGTAATTTGTTCAATTGTGAACGGGCCTTCAAAACGCGGAAAAAATTTCCCCACCTTTTCCTCTGGGGCATTTGACAAGTTGTGTTTAATCTTCAACACTTCATCTCCCACATTGTACTTGACCTCTCTTCTTTTTAGGTCATAGTACAATTTCTGTTTTCTTTGGGCCATTTCTATATTTTCCGTCGCTTCCCGTATTAACTTTTGTATATCACTCATTTTAAATTCTTCTGCCCTTTCCTGTACAAAGAACAGTTTATCTAGGGGGGTCAAGATCTTTCTTCCTAAGAAGAGTTCAGCGGGTGTTTTTTGTGTAGTATCGTGTTTGGCGGTCCTAAGTGCAAATGCAAATTCATTTATATGGCTATCCCAGGTAGAGTGATAGTTTTTCACATAACTACGAATTATTTTCACTACATTTCTATTCACCCGTTCCGCTATGTTTGACTGCGGACGATACGGGACCATCTTTAGATGACGTATGCCCAGTTTTGCACACATTTCCTCAAACATTTTACTAACAAACTGAGGACCATTGTCTGAAATAACTTTTAGGGGCGCCCCGTATTTTAAAATATACTTATTTAGAATTGAATCTACTACAATTTTTGCAGACGCGCGTTTTAACGGAATTAACTCTAACCATTTGCTAAAATGATCCACTATAAC
Organism: Stegodyphus mimosarum; assembly: GCA_000611955.2. Lineage (NCBI taxonomy): Eukaryota > Metazoa > Arthropoda > Arachnida > Araneae > Eresidae > Stegodyphus > Stegodyphus mimosarum. The sequence goes on from KK119453.1 coordinate 301,224, forward strand.
TAAAAGATATCGGCTTTTATTAACTTTACTTCGAGGGTAAGGTCCAAGTAAATCGATGCCTATTATTTGATTTGGGAATTCTGATTTAATACTATTTAGGAACCCGGCCGGGCGGAAATTAACATAATTATTTAATTGACATGTTGGGCACGACTGGACATACGCCCTAGTAAACTTTTGCAGTTCTGGAAAGAAAACTGCCTCGCGAACTCTCTGAACAGTTTTTCTTATACCTAAATGAGCCGAAATGGCACAATCATGCAACTCTTCTAATACATTCAACCTCATGCTAGCTGGGATAACCGGTCTATATTCATGATTCTCATTAGTAGCTTTCGTATAGAATAACAGTCCGTCAATTAATTCGTAATTTTCGGCCCTATTTCTTATCGGCACAATATCCGGATGATTGAAATTCTCAGGGTCGGCCAAATAATTGTATATATTTTTGAACTCCGGATCTTTTTTGAGTTCGGCTATTACTGTTTCACGAGAATCTAATACTTTGGATGTTAACATGGCTATCTTAATTACACTTCCATTTTCATCTAAGTTAATTCTGCTTAAAGCATCTGCCACAACATTTTCCTTTCCCGGCGTATGTTTAATTATTAGGTTATATTCCTGTAATTTGAGAGCCCACCTTATTAATCTGGGTGATAAATTTTTTCCAGAATAGAGTCTAGTGACCGCCGCGTGGTCGGTATATACAGTTACTGGAGAACTTCCAAAGAACACACGAAATTTCTGTACTGATGCTAACACTGCGAGAGTTTCTCTCTCTGTTGCGGAATAGTTTCTTTGGGTTTCATTTAATGTTCGGCTGAAAAAAGCCACGGGCTGACCATTTTGGGAAAGCACTGCACCAATCGCGAAATCTGAAGCGTCCGCTGAAATCTCTAATCCTTTATCCCCTTCTGGAAATTTTAAGACGGGAGCTTGAGTCAATGCGTCTTTCAATTTTTGAAACGCCAAGTTGGCTTCTGCTGACCACGAAAACCTAGCTTTTTTTCTTTTCAACTTTAGCAGTGGCTCAGCTATTTTTGCAAAGTCTTTAATGAAAGCCCGGTAATATGAACACATCCCGAGAAACGACGATAATTTCTTCGCTGTTTTAGGAACAGGATAATTTCTAATGGCTACTATTTTTGACTGATCCGTTTCGATTCCCTTTTGGGAAATTTTAAATCCTAAATAACGTAACTCTTTTGCGGCAAATTTACATTTAGACGCATTTATCTTTAAACCAGCTTCGTTTAACAATGAAAATACTTTTCTTAAATCTTGTAAGTGTTGTTCTAGAGTACTACTCGTAATTATAATATCGTCTAAATATATGAAAGTGCTTTTACCAAGGACTGGTCTTAAGACGATGTCCATACATCTTTGGAACGTTGCCGGCGCGCCGGATAATCCGAACGGCATTCTAAGAAATGCGTACGTACCAGATTTCGTTATGAACGCGGTTTTGTGTACGTCCTCGGGTTTTACCCCAATCTGAAAATAGCCACTCGTGAGATCTAATGTAGTCATGTATTTTGTAGACGAAATATTTCGAATAATTTCTTCAATTATCGGCAACGGATATACAGGATATTTTGTAACTGAATTTAACTTGCGATAATCTATAGCAAAACGCCACCGCTTCGGGTGCGTAATCGGGTAATCATTATTTTTCTTACACAGGACAACGGGGCTAGCATAACTGCTAGAAATTGGCGTGATGATTTTATTCTTTAACATCTCTTTAATATGATGTTCAATTATTTCTTCTTTTGTCCTATCATATCTATATGGCTTTTGCCTAACTGGCTGAGCGTCCCCCGTGTCAATGTCGTGGTTCACCACCTGTGTAAAACCGGGTACATCACTAAATAAATTTGCAAAGTGACTTACCAGACCTTGGATTTTCTCTTTTTCCTCTGCTTGTAAATGTTCCAAGTCCAGCTGTGGGGGCTTATCATTCTTCGCTTCAATTGGCTTCATATTTACTGTCAATTCTCCCTCCTTGAAATCAATTTTTGCTTCTGCCAAACTAAAAAAGTCCACACCTAGAATAATACAAGTCTGCAGGTTACGCACAATATAAAACAGGATTCTTACCTGTTCGTTGTTGATACGCACGAACAATGGTACTTTTCCTAAACAGCTACATTTTTCTCCTTGGGCCGCTATGACATCCGTGTCTCTTGCACTAAAAATTCTGTAACGTCGAAAGTGCTTCTTAAAGAATCTTTCCGATACGAAGCTGCTTTGGGCTCCTGTATCCAAGAGGGCTGTCGCCGGTATGTTGTTGATTAGAACTTCAATCTTCGGCAAACTCAAATTCTTAACGACCACGGTGTTTAAATTGATTTTGGAAGGGTTTTGCGCTGCTTCGGACTTCTTCACCTTCCTCGAAGAAATCCCTCTTAGTTTAAATTCTTTTTCTTCTGGTTGCCCTCGGAATCTTTGCTTGTTCTTCTATTAAATTCCCTTCGTTCGCCGCTCGCTTTAGGAGACACATCTTTCTTCGGCCATTGCTTCGCCTTATTCCCGTAACTTTGATTTTGCTTTTGCTGCGGTCTTGGCGAACTCCACTGACTTCTTCGCTCAAATTGGCGTCGTCGTTCGTTGTCGGCTGTTCTTCGGCTTTCAAATTGTACCGCGAGCTCAAATAATCTGTCTAATGTTGTTGGATTTCTTAGTTCGATGAAATCTTGAACTTGGGGCAGTAGCCTAGGAAGTATAACTTGAATAATTTCAGGATCCGGGCGACTTCCATACAAAAGCTTGAAAACTTGAATTTTCCTCAAAATAAAATTAGACAAATCTTCTATTCTTTCTTGGTATCGGCTAAACAGTTCAGCTTCCAATCTGGCTCGATCTCGCACCACAGGAAATGCTTTCACTAGAGAATTCTTGAAATTTTCATACGTGTATGTGGGGCTTCCTGGTTCCCCCAAGAGATTCTTTCCGATGCACTTGAACCAACTTAGCGCTTGGCCCTTCAAAGCGCTGGTAGCAAGAGCGACTTTCTGAAATTCGTGGACTGGATATAGCATGAAGTGGGAGTCTAGCTTTTCCAGGAAATTGATTACGGCTGTCTTGCCGTCAAAACTTGCCGCTGGCTTCATGGCTGCTCGCATGGTTTGTACGATGTAGCCGAATCCTTCTATGCCAGGAGGTGCTATCTCAGGATTCTGGACAGGTACAGCAGGTGTCTCAGGTTCGTCTTCTTGTTGTTGAGGCCATCCTCTTCTTTTTGTGCGGGCGCCACTATCAGGACTTAGTGTTCTGTGTGTATTCTTTGAGAACATGGTAAATTCTGTAAAGGGTTCTTATCCTTACGTTCTAAGTCCTGAACTGGAACAGGGAGCGGAAGGTACGCTATGTTCTGATGTAACTGCTGGGCTGGAGAATAACTGCACGTGAAGGGATTTGAAATCCTCTTTTATTCAATCACTATTAAATACAAACCTCCCAATTCGGGAGAGATACAGAACGTAACAGACCACACTTTGGTCGAACTTAACAATCAAATAAATTTAAATAAATTAAAATAGAACTTAAATTAAACTTTGCTTCGCAGAGCAATTCGCGGAAGTTGGCCTCTACCGAAAAGGGTGCGTAGCAAGGTATACTAAATACTACCGCACTTTAATTTATTTTACAATGCAATCACGTAGTAAGCACTATGGCTTATAAATTTAAACTGCTAGCTGGTCAGGCGAACGTTGAGCAGCGTGACCGTGATCTGAGGCAAAGCTCTCACACACCGAGAGGTTTCTACCTCTGGCTTAAATAGTGCTTGGCTGAACTTCAAAAATTAGCATAAGCTAAAAACGCGCGCTTCTTCTGACAGGAAGTTGAAGCACAGAGGAGATAGAAAAGATTTAAATTAAAATAAACTTGGTTAGTTTAACTAAAACCTTACACACTTACCTTTCATTTAACTACTGGGGACGACGTCTTCAGTTTTTCCGAGGGCAGTGAGAAAAATACAAAAAAGAAGAAAATCCATATTATTATTAACAGAAAAATGTTATTAACCACCCTCCTAAACATTCAAGCAATTTTATCTAGAGAATAAGTTCATTTGGTTAAATAATTTAAATCAGTATTCAAAGCAAAAGAACAACATTAAAAAAGGAATGTTTTCATTTACATTATTCTTGCATTTTGGTAAGAGTCAAATTGAAACAGATTAATGATTGTACATTTTATTTATTTTTAATAGGTGATTTAAAACAGTTTACATATCCCGAATTACGTACTATTAAACTGCATATTGTTGTATATAACGATAGCTCCCAAATTCTGTGACACGTAACCTGTTATCAATGTAATTATCCTGTGCATCTTTTTTCTTTGTATTTTATGCGGACAGTTTTCTTTCAAGCCGATGGCTCGTGATAAAACTTTTCCTACCGTTTTGCAATTATCAAACTTAACAGTTTTAACACGGTCCAGTTAATTCGCAAAGTGATTAGTCTATCCTATATTAATCATGAATTGACCCCTAAGCATACAAAAGCGTATTATGCTGAGTTTAAGACAGTCAAATTTAGCTAGTACTTCATTAAATTGTGTATAAAACATATACAATAACACATTGCCATTAAGAAATGTTTAAATTTACCAGAATTGCACCGTAACCAGATATATAGAATTAAATAAAGATTTTAAGGGATTCTCCATGAAGGACTTCCTACTTTAGCGATTCATTTGATGAAATCCAACTTCTTTGCACTCCTATAGCAAAGCTTACAGAATTTTAAAACTTTTTTTTAACAGAAAAACGTTACTTGAAAAAATGTTAGAAAAAAAAGCACGAAATAATTTTCTGGAATTAAACAGTGAAGTATATTTAACTAACTAAAAACATATGATAAAAAAACCCAGAAGAAATCACCTCAAGGTCAAAAGTACAAGCTTTGATTTTTATTGGAGTTATGAATGCCATTGAAGCATTTCACATCGTAGCACGTCGCTGCCTTCTCAGTTGCATTATTTATAAGGCAGATTTAAAATTTCAGATAATATTTTCTTTGCTCTTTTCCAAAAGTAGCCACTTGGCACCCACAAATGGTGTGAAGGTTAATTTTTGGTAGCTCGCAGCGTTGTTAACTACATATTTTATTACTTGAATGCAGACTTTCTGATGTGTATGTACTTTCATATATTTTTTTTCTGATAACGTGAACTATGTAGTCATAAGAGCCCTTCATAAAGGCAAGGGAAAAGGAAGTCATTGTCTTTCGGAAACTGGTCACAGAAAACATATATCCCTTGAATTAAGATATTTTTATCAAGATAATAGCATGTTTTTGGACGAACGTTCCATTCGTCCACATTCTAGACATTACGTATGTGCGTAAATGTCCTTTTGGCGTTCTGAAGTCAATGAATTGTCACAAAGAAATCGACAGATTGAGGACTGCTATCAAGAATCATTGAAAATACCAACATCATCACTGAAAACTGTCACATGACAACATCACGTGTTGTTTCTCTTGAGCGTCGCCAATGCTTCCTTAGTTTGTATTAAGCATTTGTATTCAGTAAAATACAATGAAAAATTCCCTAGAAAAAAGGGCATTCGAAATGTCATTTTGAAGTCTTTCGATGTTAATCTTACAGGTGGTCTTGGTTTTGTTCTACGCGCAAAATTGTTTACCAAAATAATTTGAAATAAATATAATTACCAATTTTAAATAACTTGTGTTTATTATTATGCACTTCTTCTTAGCTACCGAATGTAAATTACGCACAATGGTAGAGTGATCGTAAACCATAAATTATGCCAATTTCCGCGTTGTTTGACGGAATTCTTGTGCGAAGAAAGTGATTTAAGCGATGCTTGTTAAATTCGCACGATCTTCTGTGCGTGCATCATCAGATAAACCAATTAGCTTTCCTTAAAACTGAGAAAATAATTTATCTCTTACATAACATAAATCTGTTTAGCCCTTATTATGCATTTGATTATCGATTAAGTTAAAAAAGTAAAATATACTGGACTTTGCTCACCTGATTCTCCAATCTTGTTTTGTTGGCAAAATAAACAAAATACACTTAGAGTATACTGTGTTTCTACAAACTGCACAAAAACAATGAAGTTACAGACAATGAACTCTTGGCAACGTAATGTTGCCAATAGATAACAAAACTCAAGAAACTAATGCACGGGCCCAACTATTGTACAGTCCTCTTTTCACCATCTTTCATCATTTTCACTATCTTTCACCTTAATTTTCACCATCTTTGTTGGACTACGTGCTGCGAACTCTAACCAGATCTTATTCTACTTTAATCTCATCATTTTCCTATTAGTTAGAATATTTATTAATATCAGTTCTCATGCATTGCCCAAATCCCAATACACAGTTAAAGTGTATTAACAATTTAACTGTGCATTGGGACTGTGTTCGTAGAAAGCAATCTTCTACGAAAATATGAAATTTAGATTCTTATAAAAATTCCGAGAACTTTGTAAATGTTGTCCATTAAGTAACCTCACGCTTCTGTAAGCGATATATTATACTAAAAACATCTGTTTACTAACAATGAAACGAAATAGCTGCGAAATCGTTAATAATGAGATATTTAGTGAAATAGCACGTACTAACAAAACTCGCAACTATCGTTTATTACAAGAATCCCACATTATCGTTTGCCAAAAGAAAATCAGGAAACTTTGCGTCAGAACCTCGCGTGACATTGTTTGCGTTTCAATTTCTCGCTCACGCCCTTCTCTCTGCCTCGGAACACTTCAGGAAGTATTTGTTCTTAGATGTTTTGTGACTTGTATGCGTTAATTAAACGCTCACTTTTTACAATGTCTTCTCATTTTAAAGAGGTTGTGAAGAGGAAACGAATAGCGCTGATATTCTCAATAAAGCCATTCCGTGAAAGAAAGGAGGCGAAAGCGTAGCATCAGCTGTTTGAAGTTCTGAAATAAACGAGTCCAGCGTTTTAAAAGTGAAAATACAATGCAGCATAGTACTATCGAATCGGGGCACTTCCATCGCTACAAAACTACGTTTTATAATACGGGATTTCAGATGGAAAAATATCGAAAAACCTCAAATGGTTGGATTAAAAATCACTTCCGAAAAATGCCGCTACAAAACAGGAATCAGTGCCTACAATGATACTCTCAGCGACATATCTGGACACTCCAGTAACCTGTCTTTTTGGACGACCACGACGTTTTACCACATTTGCTTACGGTAGTATTACCATGGTCGTATCCGTGTGAAAAGACACCAAAGCGAACGAACGTTGCCTTGTATTCTGCATCGTCATATTGGTCCAGTGGTAGGGGTTGCCATTAGTGCCTAGAATGACACGTTCAGAGACACATCTGAACACATCACTAGTCTGTTGTCTTTTCCGGGGAATTCCGCATTTACTTACGACAGCATCATGATAATCCCGTCTGTGTGAAGAACCACCAAAGGAAACGAGCGTTCCAATCTTGATGACGATGCGTTCGGCGACACACCTAATCACTCCAGTAGTCTGTTGTTGTCTTTTCAGGTGAGTCCCGTATTTGCGTGCAGCATCATCATAATGATGGTATTCATATGAAGAGGCATCAAAGGTAACGAACGCTGTAATCTTGTACTCTTTATCATCACGTTGAACCAGTATCTGAATTGGTGGTATCGGGTGCCATTAGTGTCTACGATGATGCGTTCAACGACAAATCTAAACATTCCCATCACCCTGCCTTTGTATTACCCGGCGATTCTCACATTTGCTTACGGCAGCATCATTATGTTCATATCTATGTGAATAGGCACCAAAGAGAAAGAATCTTATACTCTTCATCATCATATTGGCCTAGTATTTGGATTTTTGGTTTGGGCTGCTATCAGTGTCTACAATGATGCGTTCAGCAACACGACTGAACAATCCAGTAGTCTGCAGTTGTCTTTTCAGAGGAATACCGTATGCGTGTAAGAGCCACCCAAGAGAATGAAGGTTGGAATGAAGGTTTCATCGTCAAATCTCTGTATCTGGATTAGTTTTATGGGATAACATTGGGTATACATCCCATTATTTCGCATATCGGGTATTTTGATCCCCACCGTGATATAAATGAGGTTTCAAAGTGATATTAATAAGGCCACTCTAAGCAAATTTAATTCTTGTTAAATCTTCTCATTACCGCGTTAGTTACAACTTTCATCAATATGAGTCACCGATGCATTACCCAAATCCCAAAATACAGTTAAATTATATTGGCTCACATTGCCCTACATTTCCTCAGTACGACTCCTTTCTCGGCTGGCGCTTTTTTCTAGATTTGTCCCTAAGTGAATACGTTTACTCAATGGTTGCAAAGAAGGCTCACCAGAGGCCGAGCAGCAAAGTTTCTGATCACTGGTAGTTCGGTTGGGGTTCGCATCCGGGAGAGAGGACTGGTTGTATGATCTTTTCGTGGTATTCCCTATTTGTAAGTGGATACGAACCAGTTTCTTTTAAAAGACCTGCATGGGTCATTTTATCTTTTGGAGAATACTATTACGTGCGACACTATACTACTACTAATGGTTTCAAAGAGAGGGACATGATGATTCCCGCCAGCTATTTCCATAGATGATATCTGGCGTAGTACTGAAGCCACATGAACTGCAATATCTATTCAATGGTCTGCTCGAATCCATGCCCAGCCCTGTAAAAAAGGTGTTATGATTGCCTTTGCCGGTACCGATTTCTGCGTGTTCTGTGCCTCAAAATTATTTGAAATTTTAGCTGTTTTATTTTCCTATTATAAATGTGGTTCTACTAACTGTGGTACTACTTTTCTTCAAGGAGTAACAATTTTAAAGACCAGCACTGTGCATTAAATATCTTTAAAGCACTTTTTTATTTTAAGCACTTAAAATTAGTTTGAATCTGCGAAGTACTCTGAAAATGATAACATAGTACGACGTTTTGCAACTTATTTTGAGATTTAATTTACACGATTTGTTTTCGATATACTTTCATTAAATTGCCAGTTTGGAATTACAGTTATTGTTATTTATACAGTTATTATGATTATAAGTCATGATGGCTGATACCTAATTCTGTTTACAGGATTTACGTTTCATATTTTCGAGTCTCCTTCTTAATATTTTTGATTTCATATAGCAGATCGATATAAATAAAGATAATAATTATTCTGAATCGAAATCACAATCAATAATAATATTTGCTACGGCAATGACTGTATACCCATTTACGTGATTTAACGTTTTGCTAAGAAAAGACATTTCAAATAATGTGAAAGTGAAAATGCTCTCGTAGCAATTGAAGCAATCTTCACTTTCCTTAGCGAAGACTTTTAAATAAAAGTAGATCTCGTTTTATTTGTGGATAATATATTTCCAGCGTATTTAATTTAATTTAAACAGTGTGTTATTCCGGTCGTTATAAGATGCTTCAAAGAGACTGCGCAGCTAAATATGTCTTGAAAAGTTGGTAGTTAACCTGATGTTTCGAACTTGTTGAATCAAGTAATCAGCAAAGGGCTTTCAGGCATAAAGTGGGCTTTCCGTCTATGATGATGTTGGTCATATAAGTTGTGTTCGAAACCGTGAATTGCAAAAGGGGATGTTCGTAGCTGAAACGGGATTATTTCAGGTCACAAGGTTGCAGGAGAAGAAGGCTCTTGTTCCATATGCGATTAACCATAGATCGAGGTATACCTAAGTCTTGTTGCTTTGATACTTGTTCCCGGGTTCCTCTCACTTTCGCGCAACACAACTTCTACAACAGGTATGCATGTATTATGTTGCTATGTATCGATATGGCTGCTTACTCGGAAAGCTTCAGCTTCACTAAATCTGCCGGCAATTGTTCACGCAATGGATAACTTGGCAGATATCTGTTTGAGAAGTGCTCTCGGAACATGCGCCTCGGAGCTTGTCCATTTACACTGAACCGAAGCATCATTCTCCTGCAACTTTCTCGTCTGAAATGATCTCTTTTCCCGCTTTCCAATACGCCTGCGAATATTGCCCACTATCGGCGGCTGGTAACGGTTTCGGATCCAGTTTCCTATGTAAAACGTCTTCACCATGGTCTGACAGACAAGCACGTAAAGTTTGTAAACAACCTTTTGAGGCACCTTGTATTTACTCCCCAACTCCACCAACGTCATATAGTGGCACCACATTAAGCTATCGATAACATAAACATAGTCCTACTAACTAAAAACTACTGCAAATCATGCACTTTTGAATATTTATTACAACTCTGATGGCAATATATTATCGTGCATTTTCTCTTCAACTCTAGTAGCATCACACGGTCTACCAGTGCTGCTACTAGGGCACTTCTACAATTTCGAGACTACCCCAAAATATCTGAATATTTTCCATCTATATTTAGCTTATTCAACTGATTTTAATGGCTAACCATCTAGAAAAGCAGAAATACTCGTAAAAATAGATTTATAAAATTTGCATACGGTTGTTTATCTCTGTCTAAAAATACTAGCACAGAAACAGCCTGTAGTCATATGGATTTCATTTAAATTTTTACGTTACGATTTTCTCGAAAGAAAGCTATGTATAAATATAATAATTTTGTAGCGTCTTACTGGTTTTAGTAACATAAACTAGATCAAGATTCTAAGTAGAACTAAGCGACTTATCACTATGTCGAGATAAGAAAACAGAACGTAAGAAGGGTGCGAAAGACCTTTATATTAAGAACTCAAATAAGTTCAACTTATTTGAGGGCTCTCAAATCAGCCAGTGTTGTAACACAAAAGTGTAAACACAAAATGTGTAAACACAAAAATCAGAATTATAAATTAAAACTAACTTTTAGTTAACTAAAGGCAACACGGAGAATATTTAAACGTGCAAGTTGGCTCTAACCTACACTACATAGCAATGTTTGGAAGTTTAAAGCAACGCCGTAGAATCGAAGGATATCCATTAGCGACGTGGCCTTCAACAGGCGGAACACGCTGCGACTACAATCTCAAACCAGCATATATAAATAACGCGAGTTAAAATTTGCATATTGACAGGAAAACGGAAAGAGAGAAATGACAGTAAAGGTTCGAAACATAAAATAACTGATTAATTAAAATGAATAGTTTACAATATGTTTAAGAGGACTACACACAGTTCCAGAGGATCAGGTCTTCAATAGATGGGGTCGTTTCGGAGAAGAAAACTTGAATACCAATGTTTACGTTATAAGAAATGCTAGTCACTTCCAGAAGTGGGTGTCTTAGAAAGGTGGTCGCCATGACACGATTTACTGCACTTTAAGTAGGAAGATTAATGAATACAATAATGCATGATATGCTCTTAAAGTTTTGAAAATCAGATGATGAAGTGAAATCAGAATGATCATACCTTAAAAAATGAGCAGATTTTTAATTTCATGGACATCATAAAACTAAAGAAATAATTAAAAAATATCTGTTTGAAAAAAAATAGTAGCAAAACAAACTACTTCTCAGTTTCGAAATCATTAATCATTTTGGAACTATATTGTATTTCTTTTTGGAATGACAGATATAATGTTTCAGTTTCGTATAAATGAGAATACGTAGAGTAGAACTTCCTTCTATGATTAATTTTTAAAAAAAATAATACCCCAAAGAATGTAGTACATATATGATCTAGATTACAAGATTGTGGTACAGATCTTATCACAGCATTGTCGTTAAGCTGCTTTTTACGCAGCTTGTTTGCGCATACTCCGTAATGATTTCTAGCGTGAAAACTCATAATTTCTTACCGCTTCTCTATCCATAGTTTAAATTCGAAATTACAGCATCAATATATGTTACAGTATATATCAATATATGTTACAGCGCTTGATGTGATTACGTTTGTTTGTGGTTATTTTGATAATATTAACCGAATGATAACATTACATGGTGACAAAAAAAAGTCCTTCAGGAAGCAACAGAATGTAACTAATTTAATATAAATATTACTAAAAGCACATAAATAACCACTTTAACGGCATTTTAACTAGAAAAATGCAAACGTTGGTTCATAAACGTTTCTGGAAATTATCTGACCGATGCTGTAACATTGATCTTAATTCTTGAAGAGCATCCTTCATTGGAAGAGAACTTGCCAATAAAATTTAAAAAGAGAAAAGTAGCACTCTTTGTTCTGTTTAGATGTTTTCAGGACAAAAAAAATTCTGAAAACATGTTTTTTTTTTCCTCCCGACGAAGAGGGACCTTTGTCTGATTCCCTCAAAATCAATAGTTAGTGAAAATCTATGTCAGGCTGAAGTTTGTTTGGAGAAATTTCTTCTGAATAGAATAGAAACCGAGATGTTTGGCGACTGAGTCGCTTAATTGGCGACATTATTCTGTAGCTCGCCAATTTTAATAATACATTTTAAACTTACGTATTTGACGGCTTTATATACCAACGGATGGGACTTCGGCAATCCGATAACAAAACCCAAATGATAAAATTAAACGTGATCGCAGGAAGCAGAGTCTTCTTCTGTACTTCGAATTCTTTCTCGTATCACCAAAACGCTTTCAGGGACACGAGCTAAAATAAAACATTAAAACAAAGATTAATTTCACTAATAAGGATCATGCTAAAATTAAAATTTCTTATGATCTAACGCCGGTAATTAGCGAGTACTAAGAGGCTATGGTATTTCGGAACATAAACTACCAGACGGGCAGAGAATTGCCCTGAAATGAGTAGAAGTCAGTGTGATGTTCAAGACTTTTTAAAGTATTATAGAGTTTACTCTTTCAAAAATTCCCGAAAATATAGCATCTGTTGAAAGAGTATTTTCATCCGTTATGAAAAGTATGTGGCCAAACAAGAAAGCTACTTTAAGCATTGAGACAATAAAAGACTAAACTCCGCGGTAAGAAGACGTCATCGTATAAATTCATAATAAATTAAAGTGGAATTTTAGTTCCTCTCTGAGCTTGCATAATTTTCTACAAGTTCTGTTACCGAAATATTACCATAAATACAACATACAGACGCCGAAAGGATTTTCTACTATCTCTCCTTATCATCTATTAGTCTCGAAACACGATTGTGCTTTGCTTCACTTTCTACTCGAATCTGCTGCCTTTCGTCGAAATGTAAGATTTCAAATTTAATCTGTCAGTTACTGATGAACAAATTAAGCTATTCAAAAGCAATATATTCACTTCTTAAGAATACTACTTTTATATTTTGTAATCTGATTGATTAAATAAAAATGAGTTAAATTCATGATATATCTCATTAAAAACATTAAATATTTTTATAGAATAGCGTTATATATTTTTTTTTAATTTTCAAATATATGGAATATATATTCATCTAGCACTATAAAATTCTCCACTTTTTCATCTCAGCCAACTTTATTGGTAATCTCAACTGATAAACTATATTAAACTTGAAAACAGCCCCAAATGGGCAGCCTATTCACATTGCAAGTGCAACGTTCTTAGCCTGCAGACGATAAATTAAATTTAAAGCCTGAAATTTTGAAAATATCTTAAATTCGTGTTACACTGAACACTGTTATTATTACCACAAAATACTCTTCCCTTAATATTTTGCCTGAGAACTTTGTTACGATAGCTTTGTAAACGCATCCCTGCAAATAAATTTTAAAATTAAAGCTTAAGAAATTCGTTCTCGTTTACTGTCACTTTTTCACATCAGAGAGAAAAAAAATTGAGTTCAAGGAAGAAGAAAAGAGCGAGAGAAAACTGCGAAAAACTTTCACCATTTCTGAAATTAGCGCGCATGCCCCACTCAGAGAAAAATTCCTCGTCCAATCGCACATGCCCGGAGGCGGAGCGAAACGAAGCGCAAAATGAGGATAAACACAAACGATCACTTTCGCCGGCATTCAGTATCTTCAAGCATCTTCGAACAGGAAAAAGGGAAAGTGTGCTAAAACATCCCAACAAGAACAAATGGACAAAATTTTCTAGGCAGAAAATAATAAAATTTCCGTTTCCATAAAGCTTTTACCAAAACACTTCATGGCGCGCTCGATGGTGTGAAAGTTGTGTTTTGAATTTCAGTTTTAATTTCTCGAAATCAAAGGTCGATGGCCGTAACCGTAACCCAGAGCCAACTCACTCTAACGAGTGGAAGAGACAGATTCAGGTAAGTCGCTTTTTGTGATTTGTTTAATTGCAGGTTTTCGCGCACGCTGATTTATGTTTTTGATATTTAGAGCAGCCTGGCACAGCAGCAGCGCTTGTTTTAGCGTTCTTGTCATTTCGTAACTTACATAACTACCGAAGCGTTTTAAAATATGCAAAACAATTCAATGTATCTCTCTCTGCACACTTCTGTTTCCTGCAAAGTTATACTTTATTTGTGTTTCATTCTGAACGTTGTTAATCTTTACTTAAAAAGCAGATACATGTATTAAACAGAATTTGTAACTTTTATTTAAAATGGTCCAACTAAGACTCAGATTAAAGGAGGAGAACTACTTAGAGCTGCATAAAACCTAGAGCAAAAGTAATTATTCTAGAATTAAGGATAATTCAATATAAGGGAAATGCTGTCTTGGAATTCCGGAAGAACTAATTACTATTTCGAAGTCTATAAAAAGAATTTGGAATTTCATGAGATTATGTAGGCCATTCCTCAATCCCCTATCAATGACTACCAAAAATACCCTTGAGGAATAAAGACGGTTTCTGCTCAAAGCTGACCGTTCTATCTCAGTCCTTGCTGTGTAGTTCTTAAATGTGGGGCACTATCCCTAACGCGCCCTCGGTGTGCCCCAGGGCTCTTGCAGGATTGCTTTGCTTTATATCAGTAATTCCTCGCCTTTTCCTGTAGATGATATTCTAAATTGAGTACATATGACCTTGCGTCACAGCGGTTTGGGTTTTGAAATTAGATTTTTTAGATAATTAAAATAAGATTATTAAATTATTGTAATTAAAATTAGATTATTAAATTACTGACATTAAAATTATATTCTTAAGTTACTGAAATTAAAATTACATTAATTTAGATTATTGAATTCTTAAAATTAAAATTAGGTTATTAAATTTTGTTGGATTATTAAAAATACCGAGCAACAAATTTTGTTCAACGCTTCTGGGGTGAATATTGAATGTTAACCTTCTTTATATATGATGTGAGTCTGCAGTGGTTTAAGGACTAAGTTTGTACAAAACTGAAGGTTGAAGGAAGCAAAAGTCTAACATCTTGTCTTTCAGTATCTTTCTTAGTCAATCTATGTGACGCTTGGCATGTTTATACAACTTCTTTATCTCTACATAGAATTTATAATGTAGAATAGCGTTTAAGTCTGTGGTTAAGGTTTTCTGGATCTCTTGAATGCAATTAAAAAGATGATCTCTGAGGCCGAGACTTCGCTTTGGGGAATACAAAGTTGTATGCAAGTGCCGAATCTACTGAATAAAGTAAGTTGAGAATTGCGTCATTTTCATTTGCTACAAACTGCTGTATGGTATTCAGCAGTATTGTGACTAATTCCCAATAAGACTTTAAGCGACTTTAAGACTAAGTCTTAAAAGTACAACATAGATTTAAGAAGGATATAAACCACCCTTTACTTTAAACTAAAAGAGATGAACAGAAGGCACACCTGATACTTACAAATCAGCCAGCTCTTACGGCCAGAACTCAAAGTAGAAATTTAAATGTCAAGCTAAATCTAGATACCTAATAGACAATTGTTACGCAGTGTAAATTAATCGCGAAGTTGGCTCTAAGATTTTCAACGGCGGAAATTACTATTGGCAAGTGTAATGCACAGCCAGAGACAGGAACTCTTATCTTAGAATAGTAATCCCAACAACGTGGTCTTCAATAGGCAGAACACGCTCTGACTTCGCAGTCTCGAACCTCCATTTAAATATACACGAGCTTATTTCCACTCTGGAGAGAGAATGTAAGAGAGATTTTAAACATAAAACAACTGGTTAAACAAATTAAGAAAACCTTACAATTGGACGGCACATAATCATGCAGAAGAAGGCATGAAGGAAATTCTATTTTCTTTCTATATTGCTGTCAATACGTAAGGCACAAAACAAGAATAATTTTTTCTTTTTTCAGTCTTTTATGAAAGTTTCATGAAAGTTATGTTTATCAACTACTGTCATTCGAAGATGCAGATATATTAATGACGACTTTTGCAACAGTTGTCGAACTTTTTCTCCGTTCTCTTTCATATGAGGTTGCAAAAGATTGACCACTCTTAGGTTCATCATCAATATCTTCGCGTCCAACATGAAATTGTCGTAATAATATTGGGGCGTATTAATACTCGATCCTCTTGGGCCTTAAACAGCATTTAAGGGCCTTAATTCAGTATTTTTTGGTTTTCCAGAAAATCTTTGTTACTATTATTTGATAAGTTGGAATCCGTGGCAGCAGATATTCACTTGATCAATGGGAACATTTACGACATAGAATTCTGTCAGTAAGCAAATGATGTTTTAGGATATTCAAGTGACAATGCCATTGTAATAAACTCTGGCAGTTATGGTTTAGCAGCTTTACTGGAAATAAAAGAAAACGTTTATTCTAGAACTTGTAGACACACTGTATTTTGAGGTGCTGAAAACGAAAACATATCTGTTTTGAAAGGCTGGCTAACGTTTCCCAGATAAATGTTGAAATGCTTTACAGATTCTGCAGCTCCTGATTAGAGACAACGCTTGTTGTTTGTGCTTACTGTCCGTTGTTTCCTTTTCGTATTATCTAGTAGTAGTCGCCAAGCATAGCTGCACATCATTTAGCTTGGTACCACTTGAAATCTTGGTAATGCTTAAAAGAAAACCACCATTTAGTTTGGAACAGCTTGAAATGTAACCGTACCGCTAGCTTTGAAAGCCTCTTCAAACCTACTGCTTGAAATAAAATCACCATGTAGTTTAATATCGCTTGAAAGATATTCTCTGATGTAAAGTTTCTTCACTCTCATCGCTGACATAACTTCAAGCTTCCAGCAAGAAATCAAAGAGAAAGCTGCAAGATGTGAATCTTAAAGGATTTCTGAAATTTAGCATTGTTAGAAGCAACAAAATTAGCTACTTGCATGAAGCACTAATCGCACAAGTGACAGCTCTCTCTCACAAAAGCTAGAGTCAATAAAGAATTCCTAATTTAATGATCAATTTGTTATCCCAAAATTAATTAACGGTCGATATCTTCTATTTCGAAACATTATTGCTGTTGGCTAGTGTGCTTCCCTCCCTGATCACCCATTGTGTTTGCACGTTGGTAGCAGTTGGCAAAAGGGGGAAATTAGCTGTCTTCACGGGACCAGAACCATCATTCTTAAGGCAGTCGGTTCAGGAACGGCAGGAACCGCACTGATGCTGTTAAGCCCACTGCGGTTTCTGCTGTACTATGTCCAGGTTTGTGTATATTGTTACTTGCTTTCTTACATCCTTCAGGTGTTCACGTATGCAGATTTTCTATGCGTGGCCTTTGTTGTCATCCGGTCAGGAGCCTGTCATTTGCGTACTGTTGACTAGAGTAGTATGAATATATTAATAGAGCTTATTTATTTACCTCTATTTATTAAAACAAAATTTGCATTTAGAGTGTTCCACAAAGTTTATTTAAAGATTTCGTGAAAAAATGTTTTGGACTCCGTATCACATCATTCAGAAAACACTGCTTTATGCACCAAACTACGTCTTATCCTTGCTAATTAACGCACGATATGCATGGAAAACGGCTTGCCTAGGGCCGACAGTGCATATTATCTTCCTGCGATGATTTGTAAGCGCTTTTATTTTTTACCACAATATTTTGTACGATGATGTTTTAAATCTGGAGAGTTTTTGCACCGCTTTTTGTGTATAGCGATGCTTTCATCCTGCGATGTTTCTTCTTGCTTTCTTTTCTCTCACGATGTTTTGCTCGACTCTGCTTTCCCCTCGTATTGTTTTCTCAGCCATGTTTCCGTCCACGATGTTTTCGGATGAGAGGCAGTCAGTCGATCTTGCGCAGAGAACCTTGTAAAATTTAAATTAATGCATATTTACAGTAAAAAAATTATATGTTTTCAAACTTTTTTATAATGAACAGTATAATGAAAAAAAAAAGGTTTAAAAATAATAACAACACATTTTTTTGCAAATTTTTCAGATTTTCATTTAAAAAATGTCTCCGATTCCTTTATTGAAATCCCTTAGACATTCTTTCACACAGTGTAACAAAATTTATACAATTTTTATATCTATTTGCCTATCTATAATAATTTAATAATCTAATAACGAATTCGTAGCCGACCACGAGCTAATTCGTGATTGGCAATCTGCTCGTAAACGCTCAACACGAGTTACCTCGTTTTTTGCTTAAGTTCTTCGGGACCTATCGCGAAATAATTCGTTATAAATGCATGGAAATTTTTGGGCTGGGCGTCTATTATAGATTCGTTAATAAAAAGAAGGCGCAAGGGATTTATTTTTTTTTTCAAAATTTTCGAGATTTTCAAAATATTGAAAAAAAATGAAACTAAGCAACTTTATAAGAGAAAACTACAATTATGATACACTTTAAAACATTGTTCTATTGTTCTGTGTATTAAGAAGACTTTTCTTCACACGCTGGGCAAAATATCGGGTTTCTTGATTGTATTAACTACAAATTGTCTTTTACTGTCTTTTTGTGTGATGTTTACTGATCTTAGATTTTATAGATTTGATTTGGAGTTTTTAGCTGTAACTTTATTCATTTTGACTTATTTAGATACTATTGATTTTATGCGTTGTGATTTCTTAATTCTATATGTTCTTGTTCCTTTTTCTTAACATGTGTTAATTGTGTGTTTATAGTTTGTGTTTTAATGTTGTGATTGTACTTGAGTTTTGTTTTGTGGTGAACTTAGAGGCGACTCAAACAAGATCATACGGTCTATTTTTAGACCAGGTAGATCGGCTCGTATTCCTCTCATTTGTACCTTTGAAAATATGTCTGCTATGTCATCGCCATGCTACATTTAATAGGTATCTAATTTTCACTACAGTGTTTTGCATGACAATTTTTAACACTGGAAATTTATATCGCCACATCATTTTAAACTATATTTCTTACCGCGATGTTTTTTTGTTTTTTTCCGTATGATGTTTTGTACGGCGATGTTCTCCCCTCCTGTTGTTTTCTTCGCACTTTTCTTCCACGATATTTTACTGGTAATCGAAATTACGGACCATGTGTCATTACTACATACGAATTACTGTAATATCGCCGTTACCACAGTCAAGCGCAAGAAGCTGGAGAATTGTCGTTTGAAGAAAAATGCAAGAAAGAAAAATTTGAAAAGGAAATCTTGAAAACTTTCTATTAATGGTTTTCACGTAATAGTTTTCTCGTATACATGTTCTCTTTTAAAATAAGATAAAAAATCGAAAAATAACCAAAACTATGCATTTTATTTAAAAACAAAATATGTTTACGCTTTTGGTATGACGTCGTTAAAAGTGTGCGTGTATTTTTTATTCTTGCGTTTATTTATAACAGCAAAATAAATTTTCTGTATTCGTACATTTAATCATTCTTAGCGACTACAAAACTAATCAAGATAAAGTAATCGTGAAATTGTTTCACCTTAATTTTTATTCTAAATGAAAATTATACAAAAATTTTCGAAATGTTAAGGAAACTTGTTTTAAAGGCTAAAGAAGGAGACATTTTCTGATGAAATATTAATGCTGAAATATAATACTGAAATATTAATAACCGTAAAATAAATTAGATCAATAATTATTTATTTTCTACCGAAAAACGAAATTGTCTCGTTTCGTTACAAATGCACTTTATGGAATGAAAAGCTTCAGAGATAAAGAATATGTATTTTATACGTACATGAAAATAAATACTTTAATTTAAAAAGTTCGTGAAGATAGATTACTTTAAAAAATAATAAATAAATAAAATTATTATCTTCTCACTTCAGCTGCAAGAAACAGGTTTTTTGCTCACTGCGAGAATAATTCTTTTAATTCTGCAGACTAGTATAAGCTATTTAAACTACTTGATAAGCTTATTTCCTTAACAAACTGTCCGTAACCACGCGCATTTAAAATGCTTCCTAGAAGCTTAACTAGTGATGAATATTATGAAATATTGAAAGCAAATCTGGCGGCTTTCCAGACTAAACTAAACGCTCAAATTTTAAATTTAGAAACAATGCGGTGGCAGTTTCAGTATTAGCTTTACTTATTCCGATACAGTAAATAATAAATAACACAATAACAGATCCAGAGCGAATAAAAGTTTCGCTTTCTAAAAACGAAGTAACTGTAATGCATTCTCAAAATATTTGAAAGCAATAAAATTTAAAAATATAAAAATTCTAGCTGGCATGTTTACATAAAGTGAAAAAAACTAAAAACTCAATATTTTTCTGCAAATTTCTTGATGCTTTCACTTACAATATTCCTGACGTATTACACTTTTTTTTTTTTGGAATGGCGGGAACTAGCCATTATAGGCGTTTGCCGCTCCTGAGGCCGGAAGCGGTGGTCACGTTAATATAAAGGCACCTAACAGGTGTTCCATTGCTGCGTATTATGAAGGGACAGCTCTAACATGAAATTAAAAAAAAAATAAGAATATATAAATTGAATATTATTTAGCAAACATACCTACAACTAAACTTTTTGTTGCTAAACGCTCATAGAATGAAGGCTTTTCTCCATTATAAAGTAGTAAAAATTAGAGGAATGGGCTATATCTGGCCACAAATTCGGTTTGCACATAAATTTTTTTAAATTATTCTAATAAGAATGCAATAACGTTGAAAATAATTACACATGATTAACTATGAATGAACTAAACTTCATAATGAGCATAAAAATATGCAAATGAAGCGAAAAATAACTTACTTATAAGGTATTTCTCCCGCTTTCTTCGCCTGCCTTCCTAGTGTAATGGTCAGCACGCTCGAAGCGTATTCGAAAGATCCGTGGTTCCAGTCCCGGCAAGGGCATTGCTCATTCCTTCACTCTTCTGCTTCCAAAATACCTAATCTACAAGTGGCGCCCGAACACACACACATACAAAAAAAAGGATAGTGGGTGATGATTCTGCACCACCGGGATTTGGCGACTAGGATCCAATAATCCCTACTCGCCCTTTAAAAAGGGGAATATATAAGGTATCGAAAATAATTACACATGATTAACTATGAACTACAAAATGAGCATAAAAATTTGCAAATGAAGCAAACAATAACTTACCTATAAGGTATTTCTCTCGCCGTCTTCGCCTGCCTTCATGGTGTAGCGGACAGCACTCTCGATGCGGATCCGAAAGGTCCGTGGTTCGAGTCCCGGCGAGGATATTGCTCATTTTTCACGTTTCCTGCTTTCAAATACCTAATGACTCTACATACGCTTTGGCTTTAATAAAGTATGTAGTAAGAAATGAAGTAAGAAAGAATGAAGGGGATTTGTGAAGGGACAAACAATTTACATCGATGCGTTTTCTGGGTTCGAACCCGGGCCCTACGGGACGACAGTCAAAGTCATTAACCACTAGCCGTTCTAGGAGTTGGCCACTACCAAGGGCGGTGGTTACATTATTGTGGAGACACCTAATAGCTGAGCCACCGTTCCTACCTATGAAGGGACAGACAGTTTACATCCATGCTTTCTCTGGGTTTCGAACCTGGACCCTTCTAGACGGCAGGCTGTCAGTAACAACTTTACTGTCTGGTGGGGGTCTTTCCAACGGCAGGCACTAGCTGTTATAGGTGAAAAAAAGGGACAGTTCTATATCTCCCGTTCTACTGGGCCGATTCACAAAATTCAAACTGCGTTTTTCATGTCTCGAAAGCGCAACTTAGGATATGTATTAGATTTATATATAGCATTGTTCAAATATAAGTATTTTGACACAAAATCGAACTTTTTCTTAAATGACATGCCAATTTTTTTCCCTGTTTCGATTCTACGAAAATTATGCCAAACTGCCAACTTTTGTAAAAATCTCACGACTAGTGTTTAAATTAGCTCTCAAAATTTTAGCTCCTCAATGTTAATTCAGTTTGGTATGTATTTATTAATATCTCCTTTTTATGAAACTTATTTGATTCCTTCTTACACAGTCCGAAATTTAGGTTCATTCCAAATAAAATTCACCCATTTTTTATGATTTAATTTTTAAAATTTGTATTTTTAAATAATTTTTATAAATTTTTCGTAAACAATTTTGAATTAAAGTCATCTTAAAGTAGGTGTATTTCTAAGCATACCTGCAAAAAATTAGACTTTTTATTTCAAATTTTCGAAGATATACGTGAATTTATATATTGGCGCGTTGTGAAATTTGGCATATTTGTTGAAAGCGATAATAACGAAAACGTGGTTTTAGCACTTTGTTAAAAGCATTTGAAAGTAGAACGATGTTAACTTTTTTCCTCTCATTCCACAATGTAAAAAGGCAGGAAGGGTGTGACTTTTTTTCCTCCCCTGCACAATGGAATGGAAGGAAAATAGGTTGCTACATATTAAGAAGTTTGCCAAGTTAATTATTCTTGGCTCAAATTGAAAAAATTCGATAAGTTAAATTTTTGAATTTCTCCGTAAAATTTCGCACTAAATTTTACAAAATTTAATATTTAGGCATAATTTGAGTCATAGAATTGAAATATGGAAAAAAATTGGCATGTTATTTCAGAAAAAATCCGATTTTGTGACAAAATATCTATAGTAGAACAAAGCTATATATAAATCTAATATATATCCTAAGTCGCGCTTTCGAGACATTGAAAACGCAATTTGAATTTCGTCAGTCGGCGCATTAGAACGGGAGATATAGAACTGCACTTTTTTTTTTTTTTTGGCGCATTGCACATATGCAGTCATCAGTCCTCGGTTCGTCTTCAAATACATTAAACTCATTAATTATATAATTATATAAGAATTAATCTCATTAATTATATAAGAATAAATGTCTAGGCTAGCTTTTTGAAGAATACTGGTAGTTGCATATTTCATATATCATTTCTGCACGTACACACTTCCGACTGCTTCTTTTATCTTTCGACAGATGCCCGTTGATTTCCGGTTTTCACATCCCTAAAATTAAATGAGCACGCTTTGTTTCTGTTTGAGCGTGCTTCCAAATAAGCCGCCAGATGGCGGTTATTAGTTGACGTCATACTTTCCATCATTTTCTACTGGAGCTGAAAGCCGTATAATTTTTAGTGTTATGTACTACATAATTTGGATTTTAAAGAGCAACATGAAACATTTTGGGCGTTGCTTTAGTATTAGTTTTTACATTGCTTCACAGTAGACGTCTTAGTAGAGGCTTTTTAAAAATAATGTTGGTTGTTGTTTTCTTCATGTATTAGGAGAAATGTTCGTTAAATTACTGTTATATAATATTATAGCTATATCAGTAAACACTTATTTACAAATCCAAATCCTTACAAAAGGAAGATGATTCTAGCCCATATATATAAATATGGATGAGAAATTAATTCTTTAATTATTTCAACATTTTCAAATTCAAGATTTTTTATTTTTTAAAGGTTATTATTAGAGAGGGAGGAAGCCTATTACTATAAGACATACGTATAAAAAAAACTTTCCTTTTGTATCACAGGCATTTTTGCTTATGCATCTTCTAATACACATTTTTCCTGCCGAAAATAATCTTATCTTACAGTTAGATAAATAGTTGTCCTATTTCGATATAAGATTAAAGTTCAGGTTATAACAAATAAGTTATCAGTTTGATCGTTCTAGTTTTTTCTCGAAGTAATATAATAACAAAATTATAAAAAGCCACTTTCTAAAATGCTACTTGCAAATAGTAGTAGCAAAATATAATAAAACTAATTATTTTATTTTGCTAATACCAGTATGCAATTTTATTTTATAATTAATTAAACTACGGAATAAAGTTATATATCAATAATTAATTTAATAATGATACTAATTATTTTATTAAT
>KK119453.1:348959-362648 GCA_000611955.2 Stegodyphus mimosarum
GGGGTGAGAGCTCGGCCCCGTCCCCCCCTCCGGAATGCTTTCTTTCAAAACTGGGGGAGGGGGAACTGAACAAAGTTCAATTCAAAGTTGTACTGTCAACTTTATGGTACCCAAGGTTCCTAGCAACCGGAGGAGCAATCTTGACTCCTTGGCGCAATGCATTTTGAAGGCTTACTCTGCTATCAAACATATGAGGTTAGTCACAAAAACGACAAAATAAAAGAAGTCCTAAAGCGAAAATTGAATACGTCATTAGCCACATGGATACGCTGTAGAGACATTAGGTTATTACGAAGCAGGTGACATGCAAAATGAGCAATGCCTTCGCCGGGAATCGAACCACGGACCTTTCGGTTACACGTCGAGCATGCAGACCACTACACCACGAAGGCATGCGAAGAAGGCGGGAGAAATACCTTATAACGCAGATACGTGAAAAAGTGATTACGAATTTCAGAGGGAGAGTACGGTGCCGTGGAACAAATCGTGGAGGACATAGGATAGACATTATTTTTCATTCTTAAATCAAAACATTTATCTGTTGTAAGTATATAAAATGTTCCATGTTGCAAAAATCAGTTATTTTACTGGGTATATTGAATCTGGTGTTCTTATTGGGGCATCTTATACAAGTAGGTTTCCTTTAAGTCTACCACCAAAGCATATCTCTTTTGGTAGATAACCCTTGCGTTCTTTGTTTTAATTCAAATCCATAAAATCTCTACAGCAGGCTTACTAAAGAAAACTAATTCGTATTAATGTTACACGCGGAGAAAATGACGAAAGCTCCAAGCAGCTAGCCTTTTGACTGGGAACACAACGCAAGAGAAGGAACCGAAGTTCAACGGTTTTGTGAACACTGTTATGGGCAATATAACGGTACTAATGCAAGATAACTACGCAAATCTCTTTGAAAGATCATATTTTAAAGTTACATGCCTACAAGTAGTCGTATGTTTAAAACCTCGAAGAAATCGTATTCGTTTTGGAATCCATATGTACTAATAGGCCTACCAGCCAATTTCCTTTAGAAATTCCTTCACAAAGGCACCGCATAGGTAGGTAGTGTTAGTTGACTTTGTTATATTCAAATAATCCAATTCAGGCTATGATTTTAGTTGGTTTATTTGATATTAGCAAACCACTCGAGGGCTATCTGGAGTGCATAATACCTTTGTAGAGGATTTTCTAAGGAAAACCGGCTCATATCCATGTTACAGATAAGATAAACCACAAAACCACCTGGGCAGTCAGCCCGTTTGCCTGGAACGGAACTTCAGTTGAATTACCAGTGTTCAGCCCTCGGCCGTTGATATTTCACGTGTCTGATACTATCACGATACTTGAAACATTCTATGCTGCTATGAAATGCATAAAAACTTTCGAAATTTTAATTCTTTTTGAGACATAAGGATTAAGAAATCTGTGTTTCCATTGAAAATTAGAATTACAGTTTCGCAAAAGCATCTTGTTAATTTTGCGGTAATAAACTCTGTATACTTTCTCTGTAAATATTCATGCTGATTAAAGAGAAACGAAGGCTGTGAAACAGCACGATACTGGAAACTGTTAAGTAAGTTTCATTTTCAAGTCAAGGATTCTGAGTTTCTGTCAGCGGGATCCAGGATCAAGCCGTGAATTGAAAATTAAATCCGTGACGTAAGCTGCGTGAAGTATATTTTTGCTTATTGAGGGGCAATGAAATCGAGTCGGAAGTTGTCACGGTAGGATGTGTCTGATGACAGCTTCTTTCGAAAGCCATAATCAAAAACATTGTATGTGGGCTTTATTTCTTTGAATATTGGGTCTCTGCATATACTACCAATTCGAAAGTTACTTAAATAATGTTTAAATACAGGTAAAAAGTATGGGGAACACCAGCACTGGAACATGGATCAACTGCTAATGCCTTCCTATACTAACTAACCCTAAAAAATTGTTTTTTGTAAGCTTTATGAGAGTACACAAAGGATTCACGAATTAAATTGAGAACTTCTGATTTGATGTAACAAAAGTAACAGATAACCATAATGAGATAAATATAATGAAAACTGAACACACTTAAACTTTACTAATAATACTATAGAAGTCTTCATAGGGTCAAATCATTTGAGAATAACGTCAGAAAACACTGTGAGTGAGAATCTCAGAGCTCAGGGATTTAAGAATACAAAACCTGGGATTATCGAAAATACTTTTGACAAGAAACCAACATACTTTAAAAAAAGATACTTGAAGTGGCATGCTGGAACAGGTTATTCCAAGGTCATGAGTGGAATCCTTTTGGGCATGGTTACAAGATGGATTACAGGAAACCGTTAATCTTATTTCAGGAAAACATTTCCGATGAAAGGTTGTGGAAAAAAAGTAACATTTTATAGTTAACTTCCAATTATCGGAGAAAGACTTCCACGAAGATATCCATTCCCTTGGGCAGATAGCCCTCGAGTGCTTTGCCATAATCAAATAGACCAAACCAAACCCAAATAGTCGGAGATCTGGCAGATTATGGGATCCTTTGTAAAAAACGGTGCGCTTGCTTATCGTGGAACGATGGGAAAATTGATGTCATGAATCACCAGCGTAAAACAAAATTGTCTGCAGGAAATACAAATTGACAAGAAGGTGCTTGCATTGATAGTAATAGCAGAGACTTCTACGTCTTTTAAATTGTGCGTATCCAGAATATATAAGCATTGAATAAAACATCCGTTAAAATTAAATTGCTCAATCTTAAAAATATTAAATCATGTATACCGCCATTAATCTTCTGCTTCTATGAAAATGCAAGAGCTACGCTTTCATTGGCTGCTATCAAAATGCAAGAGCAATCAGTTGAAACAAAAATTAACAGCAAACACCGGAAAGTGAAGAAGAATTATAAACACAGCCAGAAAGAAAGAGAGAAAGAAAGTTGGTGTGCGATCGAGAATGAAAGAGCTCTATATATTAATTTAATTTATATAACCAAAAGCGTCAACCTTCCAGTGTATGCTTCAAAATTTAAGTAAAAGTTAGCAACACTTCTTTATTCATTTAGAAGACAAACAACAAAAATCAGCGTTATATTTTCAAATTTTCACAGGACTAGTTTCAATGGTTTTACCGAACCACCATCCTCAGCTGCAGTAAAACAGTAATAATAAAATATTAAAATTGATTAAAATGTAAAAGGAAATGTATCAAAATTAAGAATTTATTTTATAAATATTTACCTGAATCACTTTCCGATTCTAAGCTGACATTATCCACTTCGAATATTATGTAACATCAAATGCAAGCTTGTCGTAAAATTAACAATTAGTAATTTTGAAGATAATTGCTCTTACCTACTTCAAGTGAACTTCATAACAAGTGAACAACAGAATGCATTCCTAAGTTTCATACTCTACAATAAACGAGAGAAGTACCCAAATTCCAAAGAACGAACGAAACGTTTTAGGTCACTAAGTGTTGCCATACGTATAAAACGAAGTAGAGAAATTATGTAGTATAATATTTAGTTTAAAAATTCCTAATATTTAGTTTAAAAATTCATAATATTTAGTTTAAAAATTCACCACTTTCAAAGTAATTATATTTGCTATTTCATTAACTTCTTAAATTTATATTCACAAAATGATGAAAATTTTGAAGGATTTTTGGAAACTGTTTATAGATAAACAGCTCATAGCAGATTGCATTCATTATTATCGTTAACTAACTTTTTATCAAAAACGAACTTACAACTTTTTCAAAGCAAACGGCTCAATAAGTGATGTGGAAAGGGGTTTCTTTGTTTTTCAAAATATTAAGTATATGGATTAAAGGAACTTACGAAACATTCATATGTAGGCATTATGTTGTTTGATATGCAGTCATGTTGCCAGTATCAGTTCTGTAAACTGGATATTCTTATGTAAAGGAAAAGAAACCCAACCAAGCCGAACAAATCCTAAAATAACAGGAGACTCTTTGAGAGAGGAAGCAACTTTTAAGTTTGCAGCGGAAAGAGAGAGAAAAAAACGTTTTCTCATCCTAATCTCTAATTCAAGAAATGTCAAGGTTGATTTAAATAACATGCTGTGCATTGAAGATCAGGTTTTTTTTTACAGTTTGCAATTGCGTAATATTAAAATTACATCATTGCAAAATAATTAATTCCAAATTCACATAAAATGTTCACGTGAAAGAAACGTGTACAATATTGCTTTGCAGGCGACAGTTATGTTCCAGAACAACTTAAATGGAAAAACATGAAATAGAAAACATTTTAGTTAAATTTTTATTCAAAAGAAGTGTAATTTTTTATAACTACGACTAGGAAAAGAAATATAACAGAATATATGCAGTAGCTAATTGGAGAAGAATACCATTAGCAAAGACTTTTGAATAAACCTTTCACGATTTCGAGAGCGAACATAGGTTCTTCTTTTCATGAGCAAACATTTTTTGCAGAGGAGCAAAGTTTCATTCTTCAATACAAAAAACAATCTGAAAAGTTTCAGATTTTAAAGGTCGCCCTTAAGGTTTTTACGCTCTTGTTGAGCTCGCAGGCTACCAGTCTACTGCTACACTCACTTCTAACTAACCTTTTTTTTTTGCCTTTTTAACTTTATTAATTAGCATCATTTTCTTCGCTTTTTAACCATATACAATTCAACAGCACAAAAAATTAAAAGTAGCGTTGTAGTATCGTTTATATTTCCTGATGCAGCGTCAAGTGTTGGCATATATTTTTGTGTTTTTTTGGGGGGAGGAGGGAGGTATCTTCCCAGTTTACCATATCAACGTTCAGTTTTTCTTAGTAAGATGGCTTTACAAAACTTTTTTTGTCTTTTTATTATTAACGTTTTGTGTGTTTACTTTATTTATTAAGTATCACGTTCTTAGCGCTTACGCCACACGCAAAAAAAAAATTACGATTCTACAGCAATGTCATAAAATCTTTAAAAATAGTACACCTTTAGAATTTTCGATTAACAATTAGTTTTGAGCCAGAACTTTCTTACGCTTTTCGTAAGTGTTACTAATGAAGGACATAATGTGAATGTTACTGAATAGTGATAGAATACTAGACATGAAATCCTTGACTAAAACTGAGAGATTTCAACCAATATAGAGAGCTACAGCGAAACCGAATTCCTTTATTAAATAAATTCTTTAGATAAAATTAGCATAACCAAAATTAATTGATGGGTCATAGTATTAATAAAAGGCAATGAACATTCTATTAATTTCTGCAGTTAATTTTAATTTGAGGATAAATTTTGTTTTTCTGTGAATGCATGTAGGGTTTTGTGTAATAGTGTCTATTATATAGTACATTTAATCAATTAGCACTTCATTTATATTTGTGTTATGTATAACTTTTAATAAATTTAATAGTATATTATTTTTCCTTAATTGTATATTTAATTGCATTTAAAGTAACGCGAAAATGCATCTTAACGAACGATGAAAATATTGCATTCTTGTGAACTGCTATGAATGGAATTCTTTTTTATGCAAGTAACTGTGTTAGTTTTTCAAATTTACAGCATGGGGTAATAATGCGTTAACATGCAATAATTCGCATACAAGTAGGTAATACGCATCTATGTCATGTACGTATGTCGCGAATTTGTACTAGAATCCTACGAGACCTATTTATATCATATATAAAATTTTTATATTTAATAGCATTTATATCTAGTTGCAGATCATTATCTACAATAGCGTACTTACTCCAGTATTATTTCATTCTTAACTTTGATATGTATACTGTGTAATCGAAAAGTATAGCTGGAAATTAACTGTGCATTTATATTATATTACATATAATCGGTCTGCACCTTATGCAATGCAATACTCTATTCTTCTGTAAAACAACACCATAATCATATATCTGCACTGAAAGCATGTACTCTCTTCGAGAACCTTGTTTGCTTATGTTACTATTTGCTGTAGAAACATAATACTGCTGTTTGTACTGCTATCCCAGCCCTTGGCTTGGGTTGGGACGGAGGAAGATCCACTCGGATGACTAGGTGATAATCCCGTTTGGTGAATACTCTGGTCGGAAGCCTGATCAGCGTTGAGTCGTACAGCAGGTTCCCGATTAGGTATTAGCATTAATATTGTCCAAACTTTGCCAACATCGTTATCTCAATTGAAGATTTACTACTTCTCTTTCTTGTGATTGGATTACATTAAGAAGATTATGGCAAACCAGGCCATAGATGGTTCCCTAAGGAGAAAGATACCTTTGTTAAGGACAGGGTTTGAACTCAGGTCAAGTTACCAGTTTTAGCAGTCTTACTGTTCGACCGGCTGTGTTAAAATGGCCCAGTGGTTTAAGTAATCGCTGGGCCACTTAAATACCAACAAAATACTTTTAGCTTATACCCTCGACCTCCGATTCAGTGTCTTAGTTACCTGCAGTCTAAAGAATAACAGGAAAATAAAAAAAAAATAAGTGTGTTTAGAGGTATTAATATAACAGCTCTTACGTTTATAAAGGAACTTTCCTTTGGTTGCTGTACTTCTATGTCAGAGGCCATTTACTGGCTTTCTTAACCCCGAAATGCATTATATCCGAACATTCAAGTTCAAATAGTTGACTTCTTGTTCTGGACCTTAATTTAGCAAACCTTCAGTGTGTGATAATTAAGAAGAAATGTTTTAGAAAACGAACGTGAATGTGCGAAATTTTTATCACAAGGACAGTATACTAGGCGGTAGAGACTTCCTGACCTGAACTTTAAAAAGCCCTTAATACGGAGTGAAGTCAAAATCTCTACGTCCAGTGGCCCAGGATTGGCCACTGGGCCTCAAGCCTCCAGTGGCCAATCCTAGGTGACAGTGCACATGGTCAGGTTTATGAGCACAAGACAGGTTGACCAGGCAACAGCTGGTTGCCGAAAAAAATGAGACAGCACCAGACTAACGTAGATTAACCCCCGAGGACAACTTTAACAATATCTACCACGTAGCGATCACGCAGCCTGAGAGAGACTTGACAACAATTACGAACCCTGCCGCACCATAACGGACCAACGAAGACAGTCTTCTGAAAACAAATTATGTACCCGATTAGTGAAGTCTGTCTAACTGTACAGGTGTTAATTAGAATGCCAAGGAGATTTTGTTACATGGAGCAAAATTTAATTTTAAAGCACATATTTTTAAAAAAGATGATTTCCTTTTTGTTGTGACATAGATTCATTACTTGAAGTTCTGGGCTACTATCAAAACCCTGAAGAATGGGAAATACTCATAGAAGTCTCGAAACAAGCATATAAGAAGAGCCCCCATCAGTAACAGAAATAGCTATCTGTTATTGCCTGTGTCACCTGCTTATGTTGCAGATTTGAAAGGATCATATGTGATCATGGAAACCTTTGTTCAGCAGCATCAATTACCAGAAATACTCATACGTCTGAAAGTCTGAAAGAAACAATAACGTCTTGCTATTGTTTCGTTCAGACGAACATCACTTGGTATGTCTGAACGAAACAATTTTATGTTATGGGAGAAAGAAACGCATCGCATGGACAAATTTTCTGCTCTACAAGAATGATGCTTTCGCTTATGTTTAGTCAAGGGATTGAAATGGAAATTCTGGATCATAATACTTTCTCAGGAAATGGATGTATATATTAAAAAGATAATGATGCTTAAATATTATTAAGTACAAGCATCATGTAAAATGTAACCGAATTGGAAAAGTTTCATGGAAAACAATTTAAAGAAATTCTTATTTGGACCTTAATATTACATGATGGGAATAGAACTTTCATCAAAAAAGTACTCAGTGATGTGTCATGAAGTGTGCTTGGTTCAGAAACTGTTAATCTACGCTACGATCATGAAGAAGTAGTCCTTCATAAGTTAAAAAACTAGGCATTAATTCGAAGAATAAAACTTGCAATAAAAATAATTTACATTACTTGTCGAGTTCGAGTTCGAAAAAAAATTGCATAACATGAAAAAATTTGGCAGAAATTCTATCTGAGAATTTAAAACTGATGACGAATTATATTTCAAAATAAATATTGAATTTCCGCTTTAACATGCCGACGAAATATATTTAAAAAGTGATTTTTAGAATCATTTCGTCAAACATCAGTGATTAGATTCTGAGAAAAAATGTTAGTATGCAAGCATACTAAAAGTAAGTTTTTTTACATTGCTTTCCACTTAACATAATTCACACGAAAAAGTGATTTAATATATTGCTCAATCATTTATTTGAAGTTAAAAAATATGAGGTTCTCTTCGCAAAGTTTTCAAATTAAGTACTTACTCCGCTGTCAGGAAAAAAATGATTGTTCGTTTAATTAAATGTCTTCGTGAATACACTGTAACTTTTTTATCCACTGGAAAAACTGCGAATACACTCGAGTGGCTTTCAATTTCGTTTCCTGTGGTTTTAGGATGTTCTGTAAAGATTAAATATCACTTTTTCAGAACTTTTAGTTTTTTTAAATGAAGCATTTGATTCATAATTAAAGAAACTCAACACTGAAAGCACTGAAGAGAAAGTAGTTTCTTACTCTTAAAATACTTTGTGTATTTTAAATTATTTTTTACTTTAAAAATAGTAGTATTAAAATACATTAATAAATATGTAAGGAATTACTTGCATCCTTCCCTAGTATGGGTTACTAGAAAATGGCCAGTTTTGTGGTCTAGTGAAAGCAATGTTGGTCAAAATTTCCTGACTCAGTATAACCATTCAAACTAGACTTGTACAAAAACTAAAATCAGTAGCCAATTACTCGTCAGCAATTGGGTTTGCTCGACCAGATCTCATGCCTTCCCCCTTAAGTGGATGTAAAATGTTAGGAATTATTGCACTGCTTTTTTTGCTGTTTAAGTGCAAAACCAGCAAGATTCCTGGTTTAAATCAAGACAATATTGATTTATCGCATTTTCAGACTCTGACAAACCACATAGTCTCTCTAACTGAATTAGGTCTGTTACCCCAAGCGCTCTCAAGTGCAAATTTCAGTCTTAATAGGTTACTGCAGGTATAATTAGCTACTTAAGGCCACTGTTACGAATATTGTACAGATGTAAATAATTTTAGTGAAATAAATATGTGATATTGTAGTATTTTGTTGCATAATATAACATGCAAATCTAAAGAAGCGAAGAATGTATAGGGGAAAAAAGGAAGAATATAGGGTCAAATCTGTTTCAAAACTGAGTAAATGGCTATTTCGCTAAATTGGCAAGATATCATTAAGCTGGTGACGGCTTTGGCGACTAATTTGTGTCGCCGACTTTGGCTAGAAATCATCAAAAGTCGCCAAAATTGAAGACAGGTTGGCGACATTTTGGTCGACATCCCTGTACAACTGTCATTAATTCTATATGTAATTATAACTCTATCCGTCCCTCATATGCCTTTTAATAGTAATTTAATTTCGAGAAATGTAATTTAATGGAAGATACTAAATTTGAGAAATGGAAGGTACTAGAGATTCCGAGGTAGTAGTTTTTTAGTTTTGCGTAACTTCGGAGTATTGAGAGATCTCTGTAGGAGCTTCACCTTTTTAGATGCGCTTTGTATTGCATTGTGTTTAACGTTTTTAGTAGTTTTAAATGTAACTACTGCTTGTGCTCTGTAATACTGAGAAGTTCTGTATGAGTATTTTTGTGTAAAGTCCTAGAACTGTAAAGTGTTCCTTTTCGTAAAATAACTTTCATCAAGCTACAATCGGTTCTGTGTGTATTCAGTCTGTTACAGACTTGTACGCAGATAGCACCATGTATATGATTTTGCTAAGAAATGAATTAAATGAAATTACTACGTTAGCAGATGCTATGATGAATAATATAAAAAAGAAGGAAATTGTTTTGTACATTTGATGTAGAATCAAAGAAATGTCACTAAGATACCTACCGCTAAGAGAAGTAGCTTCTGTCCGCAAATATCCATGTAAAATTTTAAATGTGGAAACTGCGTGTCGTACACATTGCAGCAAATTCACATGAAGTCCACGCTTGGATAGCAGTTCCAGTACATTGTCATAACTTTGAAAGATACCGAGTTACGTATGGTACATATGCAATATCTCAGACATATCCTAATAGAAAAAATCATGACGTGTAACATGAACTGATACTAAAAAATAATTACGAAATCTCAAATCAATGGTAGTAATATGACCATGCTGTATTACCCTTTTAAGACTTTTATGTAAGAGGTATGTCAAAGTTGCTATGTATGTACCATTTTGCCATAATTATGACAGCGTATTTAAAATAGACTATAGGCCTATTAGAACACATATAGCAAGGAATCGATAATTATCTGATAACGTGTCATACAATATTTTTACATATTTTTACAACATACATAAAAATACATTTTAATACATAAAAATTTTAAGTGTATGAGTTCTAATGAAAACTTCGATATTTTTCTTCCAATTTTCTGTTCTAACTCCTTTATAACAACGTGAATAGAGGAGTGTGTTTCAAAACATCATAGGCAAACTTTAAGAGCAAATTAGGCACATTAAATCAAATCATTTTATACAGGAACATATATCCCAAGTATCATCCATGTGTGTTACAGAGCATCGTTTGTTAGAAATGGCATTAAATAATGCCAGTCATTCATCATCCGTGTCATTGATGTTTAAATTGGAAAAGCTTTCCATTTAATGACCATAACCACCAGTTTCCGATTGATTCCTTCTACTGAGGATATTTCAAAATCGTTTGGTGCTAGAGCTTTGTTTCCTAGAAATAGCGTTGAAAACTGTGAGTCATAATTGCATTATGCGCTGATGTTCAGGCTGGAAAAAGTTTACTTTTGGCCATCATGATTCATCTCCCATTGATTTCTTCTCCTGGCTTTGCCTCAGAAAACTTATGTGCGAAAGTTTGTAGACTTTGACACTAACCATATCGCAAGAGAGGTTGGTTTTTTGAACACGCTCATTGATCCATGCCTCAGCGTTATTAGGCGTGTACTGCAGCAGACAGAATAAGCTTTCTTTGAAAGAGTAAACGTACATTAAGTTTAATAAACATAATTATTTCACTCACTTTCCTTTATTTTTTATTTTTCTTGTACCAACAGCGGATTCATATTAAATTAGCTGCCCAAAAAAGTTTGCTTTTTCTCTAAGAAATTTCCTTACATGCTTGAACTACCCTTAAAACGTATTTACGAACTTTTGGATCTTCCCATAATTCATTTGCTTTGAATTATCTAGTATCTGAATAATATTATATTAGAAAAGACAGAAGAAATAATTTATTATAAGCCGCAAACCTCCGCACTTCAAAATGGAAATGGAAGCCTATGTCCTAGTTATTTTCAGATAAAATTAACGAAACATAGTGCGCTCTACTTATCTATATTTTTCAATTTCCGCCTCGTATATTGAAGACATTTGATGTAGAACTGATACTAGACAATTTTGAATCCTGTACCGAGAATGCAGAAACAACTGATCAGCCATTCACTCAGAATATGCAGCTGAAGCCATAATTATTAACCGCGCTAGACTAGAAATTTGGTAAACCTCGTCAATGAGACCGGCTGATCCTTTGCTGTACATGTAAAGTACTACAATAATGGAATAAGGAAGGAAAACACATAAAAGATATTCGACTTCATATAATTTTCTCTTGCTTTTTACAGATGTAGATAGGCCATGTCATAATTTTTATTTGCTCTTAAATACCTACTAATTCACTCATACTATAAGGTATTTCTAACAACTTCTTGTCATGTCTTCGTGGTGTAGTAGTCAGCACACTTCGTGGCGTGTTTGGGAGGTTCATGGCTTGAATCCCGGCAGGGTATTGCTTATTTTCCATCGCTCCTGCTTCTAAAAGACGTAATGTCTCTACACTGGCGCCCGAACTAAAAAAGGTGATGCATGATGATTCTCCACCACCAGGATTTGGCAATTGCGTCCCCTAATCCACAGTTGCCCTTTAAAAGTGGGAGTATATAAGGTATTTCTCCGAAATTCTTGGCATGCTTTCGTGGTGTGGTGGTCAGCACGCTCGGCGCATATTCGAGAGGTCCGTGGTTCAAGTCCCGGTGAGGGCATTATTCATTTTTCACATCACCTCTTCTAAATAACCTAATGTCTATACAATAAAATATGACTAATTATTTATAATCACATTGCCTTCGTTTTCAATAATATATTTCATAATTTAATGAAATACTTAAATATTTCATAATTAATTTCATAATTTTTTTCATACACTTTGTATTGTAGAATTGAATATCAATCACAACTTTTAATATAGTTCCTTTAGCTGCTTCATTCCCTATTATACTATTATGCCTCCATATCTAGTTTAAGCTAATAGGACGAGTTTTTATTTCTCCATATGTATTATTTCTTGAAAGGCTTGAATAAGTAAAGATGTTTTCTGCGTAGAACATAACGCCTTTAAAAAGTTTTCGCTGTCTGTATAAATGCTTGCATATTGTGACTTATTACTTTTGAAAAATACATTCAACCATAAAAGCCTTCCTTCAAAACTATTGCTTCCGATTGGTAAATTGCGCTCAAATCATTTAGTCTAAACTTTTGGTACATTATAACGTGTTTATCTTGGAAAACCATAAATGCAGCTCCAACTTTATCTTGGATCTTTGATCCATTTATAAAAAATTCTGTTTGATCTTTGGGAACATTTATATGCGATATGACTTTTGTGAACTGAATTGGATGAACGATAATTGTAGTTTGCAACAAATAATAAATTACCGAACAAATTGCTAAAAATGAAGGATTCTTTTATTGGACATTTTTGAAACTTCAGCTTTCCGATGGGTTGTTTACGTTGTCAGCGACGTTGTAGATAAGGTTACAATTCCCGCAAATTCAAAAACTTCTAAAAGAGTTTTGCTTTTAAGACAAGTTTGATTTACCATGAGTGCTAAAACTTCTGACAATAAGTTTGCAACAATAGTTTAAGCCATATAAATCCTATAATTAATAAATAAGTCAATACAATAACCCATTATTTGTATCCGTCATAAGGAAAAGTCATTAGAAGGTATGCTTGCATAAAAAATCTTTACCGTCTTGTAACCAGCTAAACAAATTATTGAAGAGTCATCTTCAGGATTCAAGGTCATTTTTCCATAATCAGGATCTTTCAAGCATAATTACTGATATCCATCGTTACGAAATTTAGAAAGATAAAAAAATCTACCTTTTTTATTATTACAATTTTCCAAGCATAGATCGACAATGGAACCACCACACACCCGAGTTCTTTATTAGACCAGCAAGGTCGAGGAGAACTCTAAAAGGATGATTATACAGATGACCAACAGCCAACCTGGAAAAAATTTCCCATTCTTCTGCCAGCTTTCCTAGACATCTAGACAAAACCTTGAAACTGGTAGAATAAAAGCCAAAAGGAAGTTATTAGAAAAGGGATGATATGCATAGTTGGAAGTGATGTTGCAAGAAATATTTGCATCACCTTAAAGGTAAAGTGAATTGGATGGTTAAAGTATTCAACATAAACGGGACACAATTTGGGCCCATTGTCCAAGTATCAATTTCCAACTTCCGTTAGTGCTTCATCATTTAAGAAGTTTTTTTATTTGTTTTATGGGTTGTTCTGGTTGTTATACAGCTTTCTCACAGATGTGGGAGTCTGAATAAATGAATTAAAGGTAGGGAAAAGTCTTTTGTTTCAATGAAGTGGATTTAATGAAGGGAAAGA